>JAPWTK010001256.1:0-66479 GCA_029963805.1 Aromia moschata
TAGTTTAAAAGTGCTAGTTTAATTTTTCACATCTCACGAACCCGAAATAAATAAAACGTTACAATATATAGTAAATGTATAAAGATAAAAACAAAACACTATTAACAGGACAATACACTTTAAAAATTACTATGGTTATGAAGGTTTTTGAGAGAATCTAACCAATTGTACGCGTATCACATTTGTGTTAGGAGTGGGAAGCAGTATTATTAATGGATTTGAGACAATGAATTGTCTCAACCATTAATTTGAGACAATTCATCCTCGACCTAATCCAACCAAACAAAAAAAATTAATAGAGAAGAAGGTCGCTAAATTCCCAACAGATATGGATTACCGTTTCAATTAACAGTTTAGCTATTTTTGTGTTACGCATTCTGTTCTTGTTTTACTGCAGAAACATTAATATTTAAACTAAAACTAAAACATTTATTTATTTTTATTGCTGCCACTTAGTTTTTATATTATTTATCTAGATAATATATGCAATGATTTTGTATCGCAATCTGTTCCTTTACTTTCTAGTTTCTACTTCTACAAAATCAAACACTGTTTTTCATCATAAAAATTACTATACTTTATATGCCTATATTATTTTGAAACATCGATGCTTCCTCAACATCGATGTTATCTAGCCGATGTTTTTACTACCATCGATAGTAGTAAGTTCCTCGATGTTGAACATCGATGAGTGAGTCTTATAAGCGGATGAACCTTATAAGCGAAGGGGGAAAACAAGATTTTGAATGCATGGGAATACACAAACTTTATTTTATCTGTGTATAGACATAATATAACACAAAAAAGAGTTATTTACTTATAAAAAAAGTAACTCTTCTAAATACATACCCACAAACATACATACACTTGACATCCACATATCCGAACTCAATGATATTTCCAAGGAACTCACGATATTTCCGAACTTTTTTTTCTCACGATATTTCCGAACTTTGTACTTCCACACAACCGAACTTATCGCTGCCGAACCGGCCCGAAAAACCTCCACACCACATACACAGGCTCGTTATCACAAAAAAAAGGAAAATTGGCAACGTGGAGAGGGGGGAATCCAAACACAATACTCCATTTGCAGGTGGGGGTAATCAATTCCAAGTTTAAGATGGTTTAAAGAAATTTTTTATTTTTGTTTGTTTTTTGTTACTTTCCATCATTTCAGTTATGTATTTTTCATAAACTGAGTCTTATATCCGAAGTGGTGAGTCTCATAACTCATCGTTCACGTATCTCAGGGGCATATCGTTCACGTACCTGAACCAGACTCTAGGGAAATATCGGAATTTATCTTTTGCTTCTGTCTCTTTTTACGCGTAAAAAGATTTGCAATGAAAGGTGATAAGGAGTTATCCATTGCTGTTCCGACATGTTGTTAAACGTATTCACCATTATACTGAAAACAGTTTTTGATTCATACAAATACTGGTAAGCCGAATGTATTCCTCAACCTTTTAAGGACGAGGACTTTTACGTTGAAATTGGACTTTTTTACACGATATTAATACATAAAATCAAGAATCTGGCCACGTCATGCCCGACAAATTTGGTGGTCGAAATTTCCACCAGTCCTGTCTAGGGACGGAAAGTCCCATGTCAAAAATTTCATTTCTAGAATTAACAGTGCATTCAAAAGTAATTGGATGCGCTGAATACGAAAAAGATAATAAAAAATGTCCAGAAGACATCTCTGACCGTGAAAATTGCATTTCAAGGTTAAATCCGTTGTTTTCTGTCCGAAATGATATCTGTACGTTTTTTTATGTGCTAGATGAAAAAAAATAATAACGTTTATTATGAAAGTCATTTGCAAGAAATATTTCAGTTTTTGCTCTCAGCATGACCCGTGATCAACAGCGTGGATGTGGCGAAAATTTTTAAACTTTGGGGTGCTTGATTTTTTAAAGTCCCCTTGATTCTCATTTTTGGGTTCTTGTTTACTGTGAGTCCCCTTGCCTCTAACTTTGGGGTGCTTGATTACCGTGAGTCCCCTTGCCTCTCACGTTGGGGTGCTTGATTTCCGTGAGTCCCCTTGCCTCTCACTTTGGGGTGCTTGATTACCGTGAGTCCCCTTGCCTCTCATTTTGGGGGGGGGGATTACCGAAAGTCCCCTTCTTTCTCATGTGGGTGTTTTTTTTCGTATGTTTACCTTTTGTTTTTTTACCAATTTTCAGGGCAAAATACCCAATAAACTTTTTTATCTTGAAATTATTATTTCGCTGGGTCAGATATGCTTCATAAAGTAGTTATTTTACCATAGGCTATACCATGTCTTTATTAAGCAATTTTGTAGGGAATATACGAGTATAGCTGGTATATGTGATCATAAGAATCGGTTTTAGCGGAGTGTATGAAAAAAGGAAAGGCGACACCTATTGGACAGATTAGGTATTATTGCTTTTACTGAATGGGATGAGGAGAGGTGAAAGTTATTATCCAAATCTTTCTGCGTACAGTATACCAATTTTCTGATTTCAAGGTCAAATAAAAAATTTGACCTTGAAATCACTATTTCAAGGTCAAATATGCTTTCTAAAATTGTTATTTTGTTATACGCAATACTATTGTTTTATTGTTTTCGTATTCAGCGCATCAAAATACGTGGGTATACCAATTTACATGTCGAAATACCGAATAAAAATTCGACCTTGAAATCACTATTTCAAGGTCAAATATGCTACCTAAAATTGTTACACTATATTTTCTATATTCAAAACATAATATTATCCCCAAAATCACTCAAAATATTATTATGATACTTGAGTGGTCGAAATATCGACCAGTCCCGTCCTTAAAAGGTTAATAATCTTATCGTCTAAACCATTTAAATTCAGGTATTTCCATGAGATAATCCAAAGTTTGGTGGGGATGGAACACTCTGAAAACAATGAGCATACATCAAACGAGACCAAAATTTCACCTTCTTGCAACTGGATATTTTTGATATTCTTAATGAACTCACTAGAACGTTTAACTGAAAAACTTACCTGTACAATAGGCAAATTTTCGAACTCGTTTGTTAACCATTTTTTCAAATTATAAATTGGGGATCCTATCGCTGACACAATTTAGTACAATACTTAGTTCTTCTTTATACGCCGAAGGTTCCAGTACCCACTCCAGGATAAAAAAACAATTAAGTTTTTATAAGCGGCGAAAAATTATTTTTACTTTCAATTAAGCATTACTTAAGAAAACTTGCATAAGTCAGAAAAAAAAAATGTATTTCAAAATGGAGTTACTTGTTTCTTGCCCGAAATTGCTAGATTTTTCAAGAAAATATTCACATTCTTGCCGAAAATCATAAAAGATTTATTAATAAAACTAAGACAAATACAAGATTTTGAATATGCCCCACTTTAGGGCATCGAAATAACACATTAATTTCCATGGGGATTTTAATGCAGAACAGTGACCTTTGGAGACGCTCAAATAATTTTGGGACATTCTCAATAAATGTTTACAGGATGCTCCGCATTACGAACCAACCCACAAGTTGTCAATCAGATTGCTCATTATCATATGATTAGAAACATATTATCGAAAAATCTCCACCGAGTTCCGCGTCAGGCTAAGCTGTGGTTTTGTGTCTACATCGTATACCTCGACGAAATCGTTGTGTGCCGAATTTGGTTGCCAGGAAATGAATCGTTCGTGAATTTATTTTAAATTAGTATGCAGCAGGTAAATTATTGGTAATCGATAATCGCATATTATGTGTAATACAAAGTTACAACAGGGCATATTATGTGTAATACAAGTCTAGTTACCAATAATTAACGTTTTTTGCCTCTGTTGTAATGATTTTGTAAAATGTTCAGGTATACATGAGGGTTCATGATTCCATCAATTAAAACCAAACTTCCAACTCCTAATGAGCCATGCACCCCCAGAATAACCACCGTGTTTCACCGTTCGTTAGATTCGAACGGGGAGCTCAAGTGGGCTCGCCACACACACATACTTCTACCGTCGAAATGAAATACATTGTACTTTCAATATGAAATAGAAGAAAAGAGTGGCGAAAGCCGAAAACTGAACTTCCCCGTTCCGAATCTCCAACAGACGGTCAAACGCGGTGGCGATGGCGGTGGTATTTTATTCTGGGGGTGCATCGGGTCATCCAGAGCTTGAAATCTTTATTGATGGAATCATGGACCATCGAGTATACCTGAACATTTTGCAGAATAATTTACAACAGAGTGTAAACAAACTTAAATTATTGGTAACAATTTATACACGGTGGAGACTTTAACTGGAATATATTCGCTAGCGGGGTGGTGAATGATTTTTCAAAAAATTCCTGAGACACGTCAACTTTTAAATGTATTTACCTACATTTTGCAAGTAATATGAAAAATATAGTTCTCCAGGGGTGGCTGAAACCACCTTCGACATGATTTTTCAAATGCAACCCTATGGCTTGTGACCCTCATTGTAAAGCTGGTGGAAAGAGGAACCAACACACTGATCAAATTTTAATTTTTAGTATGTTTGAGGGTTGCATACAATTAAAACGTAATTTTATAGTTTAATTTTTATTTTTAACGCAACAATTTCGTACTCAAAATGTGTGTTGTTTAGTTTTGAATGTAGCATTTCCACAAAAAATTCCAAGCAATTTTTTGCCACAACTGATATTTGTTATTTTTTGCTATTGTTTTTCTACACGGCCGCAAGAGTAATTTAGTTTGTATGCTGTATTCAGAGTTTGAAACGAAGTGTTATTTCAAATTGGTGATAATGTCTTATTTAACTGAATCACTAAAAACGAAATTTTTGATGATGATTGGATATGGTGATAGGGCGCGAACTCAATGCGAAGTTGTTCGCTTGTTTCGAGGAAACGCATCCTGACTTGCCACAACTGAATCAAGGTACCATTATTAAAATTGAGGCACAATATCGAGAGATGGTGATGTCAGGAAAGTACCGAGTAAGAGGCAGGCTGTTGTTGATGACGACACGAAGTTGAATTTGTTGCTTGCTCTAGAAGAAAATCCAATCACTCCAGTCCGTCAACTGGCCCGTGATAGTAATCTTAATCACAAAACAGTTTTGAAAATACTTAAATATGAGAAAAAACGCCCATATAAAATGCAAGCTGTTCAAGAGCTACTTGAAGATGATTCAGATCGACGAGTGGAATTTGCGATTTATTGATGACTTGTATTGATCAAACCAGTTATCTTTAGAGTGGATAGTCTTTCTGACGAGGCTACTTTTACATTAAATGGGCACGTAAATCGCCAAAATTGTCATTACTGGGTTGAAGAGAACCCCCATTGGATGAGGGAACTTCATACTCAGCGCCCACAGAAAACCAATGGGCCGGAATAATACAAGATAGAATTGTAGGACCATTTTTCTTTGATGACACTCTTAATGGAGCAAGATACTTGCGTTTACTGCAGCACGAACTCATCGTCAGTGCTATGTCATTTATTTCAAACCCCTTAAACCCTAACTTGACCGACGAGAGGTTATGGTTTCAGCAAGATGGGGCCCCACCACACTATGCTGCCATTGTTTGTCAGTATCTGGACAGAATTTTTCCTGGTAGGTGGATTGGGGAGGCGAGGTGATATGGAGTGGCCAGCAAGATCTCCAGATCTTACACCACTGGATTTCTTTGTGGGGACATCTTAAAAGTAGGGTTTACATTCAGAAACCCAACAACATAGCAGATCTTGCAGGAAAGGATAAGAGAGGAAATCGGAAAAATATCACCGCAAATGTTGCATAATGTAAGGGACGAAACCTACCACAGACTGGGATGCTGCCAACAAGTGAATGGTGCACATTTTGAACAATTGTTACGTTGAAAAAATAAATTTAATTTTTAAATTGTTTTAATTTAAAATAAAATTTTGATCAGTGCGTTGGATTCCTCTTTCCACCAGCTTTACAATGAGGGGTCACAAGCCATAGGGCTTGCATTTGAAAAAATCATGTCGAGGGTGGTTTCCAAACACCCCCTGAAGGGCTATATTTTTCATATTACTTGCAAAATGTAGGTAAATACATTTAAAAGTTGACGTCTCGGGAATTTTTTGAAAAATCATTCACCACCCCGCTAGCGAATATATTCCAGTTAAAAGTCTCCACCGGGTATTTTTTAGCAGGATATTGATCCTAAGCACACGACTTACCGTGTGGGACAATGGCTTATTTATACTCTACCTTACTTAGTACACACACCCCCTCGATCTCCAGACCTAAATCCCATAGAAAATCTATGGGATGATTTAGACAAACGAGTAAGGAAACATAATATTACAAATCGACAACGACTGAAAGCTGCTCTGTTAGAAGAATGGCACAAAAAACATCACCTAAATACAATCAGTAAAAATTGTGAGCTCAATGCCTAGAAGATTACGAGCCGTTATTCAAGCTAAAGGTCTGCATACTACACATTAGATATCGATTTGGTGTCCTCCAAATATGTAAATTTGTTAAATCCGCGAATACTTTTTCTCTGTTATTTACACCATTAATATTTTTGTTGCGTTTTAATTTAAAATTGTTGTTTGTATATTTTTGTCATATGTGTTAAACTTAGGATTAATAAAGCTTAACATTTTCCCTGTATAATTCAGTTCTTTGTCAATTCTGAAATAAAGTATGTAGGGTTTTTCTGCGTTTCGCTCTTTCCTATCCGCGAATACTTTTTCCCTCTCGTTGCACGCCATTGGGCGGCGTTAGCGATCAAAGGAATTTAAAATATATCTTTTTCGCATTGAGTTTAGAAAGACTATACCAATATTTACCATCACAAAATTTAGAAACAAACATTTTTGTACAATATGTTTGCTCCCCCAAAAAAAGCTCACGAGCAGCCACTCATCTGACAAAACGTATCGAGCTTTCTACAGTTTTAAAAATTGCGTTTCCACAGCATACATACGTGTACTTCCGTTTCAACGCGCCGAAACAAAACACAATAATATCGTTTCGCCATAGTCTTCGGTAAACCCCTGAACGACGCCTCCTCGGATCGGTCACGCGAGAACGGTTCGCCCTTCGCATCGCGGCCGGCCGTGTGCGAGCGCGATGCGTCATTGTTTCGGAACCGTCGCTGCGAAGGAGAGGCAAGACTCGACGCGTTCACAAACGGTTCACATGACCTCACATACTTTCGTTCAACGCAATTACGGTCGGTTTATTCAATTAAATCGGAGTACCGGGGTCGATCGGGCCGGTACACAGGGTGATTCTCGACGTGGCCCGCCTCCATAGCTTTGATGTTTTCGGAGATAAAATAATGAAATTTTTGAATTGGGTATTACTATCTTTCCATTCTAAATTGAAAGTAGGTAGAAAAAAGCAAGGTTGCCAGATTTATTTTCTGTAATTGCTAAGCTCATTATACAAGTATACTTCATACTTCAGTAAACTGTTAGTTCGTGACGTTCTTAGAAAGCTAGTTTGGAAATATTTACAAAAAAATACAGCGATATAAATTTATCAGTTAGCATTAAAATAAAACTTTAAAAATGCTTGAAAGAATAATTATAAATTAAAACAACTGCAAGATGTAGGTATATTACTATACTCAAGAAAATTTTAAAGAGCCGGTAACGCCCTGGCTGGCCAACCAGTCGGGCCACTCATGGCGCAACGGAAACCACTGTAGATAAACCACTTTGCATAATACATTGCTAATATTTGTTTGGTCCACTGTGCCATAAAATTTAACGATGTCGTTAAAATGATTTACGACTTTATGAATTAGGAACTTAAACTACTTGTCTAAGACGCCAGTGACCTGTATTTCAGCTAGTTTTCTTAACACAGACATTTTTTTGAGATTGTCTGGCTAAATGAGCATTATTTACAGCAAATTATATTACAAATATTAAGAGTTTTATATGCAGGCTAATTTTAATCTCCTATATTGATTTAAATGAAAAAAAATTCACAATTTTCGAATTTATAAAAGATATATGCACGCCCATGGAATCATAAAGTTGCACCGTTTTTTAGCCCCAGGCGTATTTATCATTTTCAATTAAAATTAGAACCACTATACATGTGTATACTCCATCTATTCGAATTGGAAAATAATAAATACGCCTGGGGTAGGGATGGGCACCTAACATCGACGTTTCTAAAATATCGATAGTCTTCTACTGAACATCGATGTTTAAAACATCGATGTTTTAATTTCGATGTTATACTCCAACATCGATGTTGTTTTTAAAGATCGAAACATCGATAAGTAATACGTATCCCACAAATATCATTTAATATTTCAGTACAGCAACATTTTGAAGTTAGCTAAAAACGAAAAAATTTCTAATTGATTCGTTTACTCTTGTACATTGTGGCTTACGCGATATATATCCGTCAAGGCAGAAAGTATTAAATTCCAGCAAAGATCTCATTTATTAAACGACAGTAAGCTCGGTATTTGTAGGCACATTTTCTAGTTTCTACTTCTACAAAATTATACACTTTTTTTCAGAGAACATAAAAATAGTCACTTTATACTGGGTAAAATGATTATGGTACACTCCCTTTTCTCCTTTAGTTTTCGTTAATTAATTGAAATTTGGGATATCCTATATACATAATAAGCGGCATCTGGATATACAAGTTATTTTTTCCACTCTCCGGTTTCCCTGGAAGTGACACTAACTTTCGATTTTTTATAAATAGAATACCCCTGTTTTTCCTTATTTTTGTTAAATTGTAATTTTAATTTTCCATGCGGGTTATGACGGTTCCGATTGATGAAAAAACCCAATAATGCTACAAAAAATTTCAAATCCCGTCAAAATACTAAATTATGATTTATGAGCAACAAAGTTCATCAAAATTGTTTTTGGAGCAGAACTCAATTTTTTCAAATGGAACCATATTGGTGCTGTAGCACCATTTATTATTATCATTAATAAGTAATTTATTCTTACGTCGTATTAATATGTGCGATAAAACAAACAACATTACAGTTAAGAGAAATAATTTCGATGAACTTTATTTGCTCATAAATCACATAATTTAGTATTTTTGACTTTATTTTGATTTTTGTAGCATTATATGGGTCATTTATACTAAATCGGAACCGTCATGGCCCACTTAAATGGAAACTAAAAAATTATAATTGTAAAAAAAATATTGCCGTTTTAAATGTCAATTTATTTGGTATCGTTGGATTCTGAAAATTATGCAAATTCATAAATGCAATAATGTACAGGGTATTCTATTTAATAATTAGTTAATCGAGAAAAGCAGGACACTTCCGGCGAAACCGGAAGTGGAAAACAAATCATTTGTATGTCGGATAGTGTCGCTTATTATGTATATAGGATATCCCATACCCCAATCAATTATCTTGCAACTAAAGGAGAAAAAGGGTGGTGTACCATGATCCTGTTACACCCCTTATATATTATTTTGAAACATCGATGTTTCACAACATCGATAATTTCTAGCCGATGTTTTTACTACCATCGATAGTAGGTATCGATGTTTTTAAAATGTGCCTAGTCCCTAGCCTGGGGGACAAAAAAGCGGTGCAACTTTAATGATCCCATGGGCGTGCTCGAATAATAACTTTGTAGGATAGGTAATAATAAGCAATTAACGTCGCTTTTATGTCAGTGGCGGTTGGTGATAGGTGCACAGGGGCACGTGCCCAGCCCAAATTTCAATAGAAAATATTACTTTTGTGTTAATTTACTATGAATTACTGTTACAATAATACCAATTAATTGTGTGACAAACTATTCATATTCTAATTGTTATTCCTTTTATACCAGCAATAATGATATTTATCACACATATATGACAGACCAATCGACTGACTACCGAGCCACCGTAGTCGCATTTCGCGCGCGTTCTCCGAGGGCACACAGTATCCCAGCCCTCGTTTTTAATCGGGCTTTTTCAGTGACTGGTGCGTTTGGAGAATGATTGCAGTATACTGACGTCGTTAAATCGTTCGAAAATCAGCTGAACGGGTCACACATCGTTGAGTCACCTTTTTAGTGATTGTTTATTTTCTTCTCGCTGAGAAGTGTGTTTTTACTGTTTTTGATTGTGAAACACCGTTTCAAAATGAATTTGGTGGACTTTTTATTGACTAATAAAGATATTACTAACGAGATCCGAACGGAAATTAAAAGGTTAGGAAGGCCGATACCCGATTTGATTATTTCCAACACAGACGTAGGAAAATCGCGAAATTATTCACGAAATTTTAATAGTAGTGTCTACGACAGATTTAAGCGGTTATGTAGATCCTAAAAGAAACAAATTGTTTTGTTTTATTTGTTTAGTGTTGGGTGGTAACCGAAGTGCATGGACTCAAGAAGGGGTGAGTGATTTAAAACATTTAAATGAACGAGCTAAGAAACATACTAGCTACAATGAAAAACGTTTACATAACATCTTAGATTTTAGTGTGTTGGGAAAAGGTAGACATAAGGCAACAGCTTGATAGTGTTTATCGTGAAAATATCAGACGTCACAATGAAAATGTTGATAAAAACAGACATATTTTAAACCAAATAATTAATTGTATTAAATTTTGTAAAACAAATCCGGGACTTTAATGAAAAGGCGATTAACATTTTTGTGAACAATAAGGACAGGCGAGCTGATTTCCTCTACAAATAACGGTAAGATACCTATATCAAATTTTTATGTTGCCACCCATTATTTTAATATACTTAAGCCCTCAATATTCGTGCCTAATAATTATTTAAAAAAAAGCTACCAAATCCCAAAAATTATTCCTGTGAAAGTCTATGCTCCAGTGTTTTTGAAAATTTTTTCGCACTTTGTTGACGGTTTTTTCACTATAAATCCCTTCTGTAAGAGTCGCATAGGCCTCACCTAAAAAGTGAAGTGGGTCCCATGCGTCGTTTTCAAGATATGGCTAACTGAAATATCACGCACCGCCACTGGTCCTGGGACTGAATAGTTTCTTGTTCATGGGATATTTGCATTCTCATGACAGGCAAAGACCAACATTATCGGCGAAGTACAGTGCATTTTTTTGTCAGATAATTATTATTTAAACGAAAATTGCTCTATATTCAAATATATTAAGGTTTTTGAACATAAACGAGTTATTCTAACAACGTATATCCAAATATACTAAAAAATTGTCACTAATAAGAAATAAGGTTTACATCCGATGAACAGATATTCATAGTTACTTACAGCCTTTCAAGGTTAAAACCACTAATAGGCCGAAGCCTGATAATGACAAACATGATCGTCCCGATATATTCAACTGCAGTGTTGCTTCCTTGAAATCCTGTATATTTTAACGCTATCACTTGCTTCATCGTTATCAGTAACATTTGTATATATTTTATGCATTCTGTGTATATTTTCAGATGTAGTTTTTCATACTATTTGTATATTTTTTGTTTACGTTCGTATATTTTCAAATAACGGAGATATCACCTGTTAACTATTTTAGGACACTCGGTATACTACAGGTTTACTGCCAGCACAAATAAACACATTAAAATCCATCGACTAACTTTTCTTTGTCGCTTACATCTTAATACAAAACGGGTAAAGCCGCACAATAAATTTTATTCGATTTAATCTTTGACGTTTGGATATCGCAAATCCGCTGCATGTAGATAAGCAACAACTCGTCGGCCTGCACTGATTTGCTCCAGTTTATCAAATCAAATTTTCATATACGCATCCATCTTTTTCGATCATATGTAATCTGTTCAAACAATATTTGTCAACAGCTTGTTACACATTTCTTGCGAAAGATCGTAGATCGGATGTTCTTCTCAGAAAGAAAGAGGGTCTTCCTTTCTTTCTCTTCAGTCAACAAGTCTTGCAAATATGTAGATAGTATTCTAAAATCTGTGTGTACTTATAAAGAGTAAAATTATGAAAAGTCAATTATGTTACATTCAGCCTTCGTATTTTTGCCATTGGGTCACAAAGTCTCGACTACGTCACGGAAAGATCGCGATATCCTCCCAATCCCAAAGGACTATTCTAGGAGGATTATCTGGTGATAGCAGTGTTTAAACTAAGTAATAAGACGGCAACGAAGCGCCCGATCTAGCAACACTGCGGAGACGGGACTTGGAAGGGCGGTAAGTTAACATGCAATGCACCTTCAGTACATGTTTGAACTTGTTAGAGTCATTTGTTTATTCTTTGCGACTGTTTTCGTAAACCAGTTTGTTATAGTGCGTTTTAAAAATGAGTGACAGTAATTTTGAGCAACGGTGTGCTATCAGGTTTTGCTTCAGACTTGGACACAGCGCATCGGATACTTTTGCAAAACTTCAACACGCCTAGGGAGACAGTGTTTTTTCAAGAGTTTTCCGATGGTTTAAGGCATTCTCAGAAGGAGTGTTATTACTGGTGATGAGACTTGGGTGTTTGAGTACGACCCGGAAACCAAGTACCAATGCATGGAATGGCACACTACAAGCTCTCCAAGACCCAAAAAGCAAGAATGAGCAAGTCGAAGATGAAATGCATGCCTATATGCTTTATTGATAGCCAAGGAATTGTCCACAAAGAGTTTGTGCCTCCAGGCCAAACAGTAAATCGACACTTTACAGAGAAGTTCTTGAAAAACTTCGAAAAGGGTCATGCGTGTGAGACCAAACATAAAGAACAACTGGATGTTTCATCACGACTATGCGCCTTATCACACAACCATTTCAGTAAACGAGTTTTTAGCCAGTAAAAACATTAATGTGGCTCAGCCTCCTTATTCGCCTGACTTGAGTCCTTATCACTTTCTTCTCTTCCCGAGATTGAAAAATCACCTCAAGGGACGTTATTTTGGGACCATAGAAAACATTCAAACGGCTGTAACCGACCAGCTGAAGGTTATTCCATTCCATATGAGTTCCAGCACTACTATGAGGAATGGAAGAGCCGTCTCCAGCGCTGTGTGGCTTCCCAAGGAAGTTATTTTGAAGGAGACAATACTGAATTGTGGTTCTATTCGATTAAAATAAAATAAAAAAATCAGTCTCATTACTTAATTTACACACCTCGTATTTCTTGCTCCTGCACTGACCGTACCAGGAACGTGCCGGTACTTGCGTATGCGCGGTAGTACTATCCTATCCTATCCCGTTGCGGGAGCGGTGGATACTTTCCTATGGAAACTTTCCTATGCCTGATTGTCACAAATGGTGTCTTAAGGTAAAAAATTATAAAATGCTATACAAAAATCCTAAAATAAAGCAACAAATTGCACATAATCAAATAACACATTATGTCACACAAATCAATGCACATTAAACACGACGTACCAACACGAAGTAAAAGGCGCAATAATTAGTTCCAAATCTTCCGCAGGGGCGCTGACTTCTTAAATTGAGGCCCTTTGTGTGTCACAAAAAAATAGCTTGCAACTGTTGTATCAGATTTTTGGATATCTCCTACATTTTTCGAGATACCCTATTAAAACAACTAAAACAGTCCACCCGATACATAAATAGTGGTAGGTAGGGTATCTACTATACTTATAAAATCACCCTGTATACAATTTTTCAAAAATTATAAGAATATAAGGGGATGAAAAGCACGTAAATGGATTAAATTTTCAAATAGGCAACTATATCTAATTAGTTAACTAGGTAGGTACATGCTTATTGTAGCCTAAAACCCTTAAATTACTACCCCTAAACCCCGTCATATGTCCTTTTGTATTTTCTTTAATTATATCTCTGCTTCATATTCACCTAAGTTTTTTTTAAAAGACTCAGGTAAAAAGTTTTTTCACTTATGGACGTTAAGGTTTTACACAGACGGACGGACAGCTAGAAATTCCGTTTTTTTTTTTTGGAGGTAGCAACTTGAAGCTCTGCCGAAATATATCCGTTCTTACAAGACAAATCTTTGGGTATCTCGAAGTCGTAATAAATATTCTCGATGGTTTTCCAGCACCCCGTAAAAATGTAAGTACACTCGAACCCCCTCTTAATTCACATTCGCTTAATTCACATCCTCTCTTATTTCACCACGTTTCCCCCTATTATTCTCACGAAACCGTCCCGCTTAAGTCGCCGCCTGTAAAAGTTTTAGAACTACGTTTGGAAATTGCATTCTCGCACGAATATGTACAATTTTTTATTGAAAAAAAATGATTGTGCAATACATTTATTCATTTAAAATAGGTTAGGTGTCTTTTAAAAATATTTAACCTTTAAAATATTCATTCAAGTAAAAAATTGAACTTTGTCACGCACGACTGGGTATACCTACGTTGATTTTTTCGTTTAGCTTGCTCATTTTTCGTTATAACAAGTGCTGTGGTATATCTCTAAATATTTCTTTTTGCAGCTAAAACACGAAAAGTTGACGTTATGATCGCGTCTTCAGCGAGACTAAATTTCGCGACTTAACCGAGGCGATGATGCACGGATTTGGTGAATTAAGAGGGGTTCGAGTGTAGGTGTTCGACTTAGTACTCACCCAGGTCGTATTCCCAATATTTAGGTCAGCATAGCTCCGGAGAAATGACACACCCTCTCACCCTGCATCGACTAGGAGGGATGGACGAACAAATTACTACCGTAATGAATAAAATT
The DNA here is from genome assembly GCA_029963805.1 of Aromia moschata. Classification (NCBI taxonomy): domain Eukaryota; kingdom Metazoa; phylum Arthropoda; class Insecta; order Coleoptera; family Cerambycidae; genus Aromia; species Aromia moschata. Next base: position 14,565 of record JAPWTK010001256.1, read on the forward strand.
TCGCGAGCACTGCGACACAAAAGTAACACATAAATTCGGCGACTTACATTCTCAAAGAGCGGTAATGATTCAACGAACGAACCTAACCTAACCTTTACGCGTTAACTTTTCAAACGAAAATCCACCGGCGCGAAACCAAAATGCAATTAATTACTCTCTCTTTTCTTCGGTTTTCGATTACCCGCTGACGACGCTATTGACCCAACGACTGCCGCGATTCTGATGCGGAGAGTTCGAACTCGCTCGGAGTCGCGAAACGCCCGTTGCCGATCGGGGATTGTTTCGATTCGCGTTCGTCTGGGATTATAGCCTACTTCGACGGGGGCCTAAGACAATCAATTGGTAATCTAGGGCTTCTACGATCTACGCGGCTCGTACCGTTCGAATCGGGGCTCGCAGCGGACTGACGGGGTTCATTCATTGACTGCGAATGCACGCTTGCGCGCCCGCCAAGTGCCCGAGTGCCGGAATAGGGATGGACGCGGACGCTGACGCGCGTACGAACGGCAGCGTTACGTCCGGGATGATCCCGTTGGGGTGAGCGCGCGCGGGGCGTCTAGACAGTGGCGTCGGGCAAGCGGGGATGGACGGTAAGCGTCTCCTTAAGGGGTAACACCACTCTAGCGACCGAAAAAAGGCTTAACTTTAAGAATTTATTTTGGGATAATGGGAAAAGGAAGAGTAATTCTTTTTTAGAGGGCTTATTAAACATGTATTGAAGTATAAAAAAAATATTGTTATTTTAATACAAAATGGCGGAGATACAGCCAATCTTCGACAGCGCTTTTTTTAAGGTCGTTTTTTAATTTCTTCACGGCCGGACAAATTTCTCAGAAAACTGAAGACCTAGTACAAAAAACCAAAAATTTTCTTAATCTACATACTATTGGCTAGAGAAGTACGTAGGGGGTTTGTTTTTAAATTGATGTTTGTGCAAATGGCGCACTTATGAAAAAAAAACTCAATTTTTGGCCAAAAAATCGGCAGTAAATTGTTTATAAAAAAAAAAACAATTTTCATCGAATTAAAAAACGGCCACGTACTTCTACGGAAAATGTAATTGGGAAGCTACAGTGAAAATTTCAGATCGATCCATTGAATGGTCTCCGAATAATCTTTCCGGTCAGTTCGAAAAAAGTGGTTTCGAGAAAAACGCGTTTAAAGTTTTATGAGCACTTAAATTCTCAAAATCTCTTGTTACCTTTAATCTGCGATACCTGCTCCATACATTTGACCATCTATATTGATGTTAGCCTCCTCCTCTTCCTTTCTGGATGATTTTAAAGACAATGGGGCCTTTTTTGCTGCATCAGTAAGAGAGCGCTCAGAAAAAATCCGAGCGCGAAATTTCGAAAAATGACACTCAGAGTGAGTGTGGCAAAATTGAAAATAAAACCTGTTAAAAAAAATTTTCACTATGGGACCAATTGTATATCATTTTTATGACCCTAAAGTACAATTTAAGCCAAAAAAAAACAAATCAATTTTTTCAAAATGCTAGAGTGGTGTTACCTCCTTAACAGGGTGGGCAACTGGCAAGTTATAGAATTCCATTCTAAATTGAAAATAGGTTATCTTATACGAGGACTTATCAGTTTACTAACACTTTGTATGGAACTAAATACGCGTTGCTATACTGATTTTATAGGCCGTATCGTAGTCCACATTGTCTTTACGAGCGCCTGTTACGTAAGAAGTGGAGGTGGAATCTACACTTCATTGATCATTGTCGCTACTCTGGGAGGGGGAAATATGTCAGCAAACAGTGCATACACTCACATACAGTCGACTCAGTTGATTACGTTGGCGCTAAAACACGGGTTATAACCACGCTATCTTTCTATCTTTGACCGACTGTTTTTGTGAGTGTTTTGATGCCTTATATTCTGTGTGCGTACAATAACGGCGAAGTGGGTTTTAAAAAGGTTTAAATTATACAATCTTTTATTTTATTTGCGTCATAATTCAATCATTAAAAATTCGATATTTTTAATCAATAACTTTCATAAACATGGTTTTCTGGAGGCCTTTCGAAACGGATGAAAATAACGTATCTTCAGTCGAGTACGATGAATTTAAAAATAAAGACTTACATTGTCAGAGTCAGCGTATTATTTTAAACATATACAGTGAGGACCATAAGTAACGGATAAATTCACGTAGATACGTAATTTACAATTTATGAGGAAAATCCTGAAACACGTCAATTTTTAATTCTAGAATTACATTTTTTGAGCATAATTTTATACCTCCCCTGCAACCCCTTTGGAGTGACAGCTACCCCTTTAAAATTTCTAAATAAACGAGGATGCGTGTGATAGCTCATTTGAAAGGGTTCTTAATTATCTATTCAGCAATATAAGGTTTTTTTGAATTTTGTATATTTTTCAGCAAGAAAATTAAATTTGATAATTTCAAAATTATTATTATCATGAAATGTATACAATCAAGTGCCTATGTACCAAATATCTGTCAAATCTGACGTTTTTAGTTAATTTTTCTCAACATTCGACTTAAATGTATCGGTTTCCCTAATACGCTGCGCAAAATACCCAACAAAAAAGAAAGAAGTAAAAAGGGTTTCTTTTTACACTATCAGAAAAATTACACATTTAAATTTCTTTATTTTCTACATCTGTGAAAACTTATTATTCTATTATGTAGTTATTTATCGCTGATCGTCAAGTTGATCATTATTTTAACAATGAGTCTTTCGGATACCCAAAGAATCGAAATTTTGATATTATTAGGATGTGGTGATAAAGCAAGAACGCAGAAGCAGGTATGCGAAATATTCAATACTAAGTATCCTGACCGCCGCATTTCCCAGTCTACATTTAGTAGAATAGAAAACAAATTTCGTCAATTTGGAAATGTCACAGATATTCCTAAATCTGGTAGGAAACGCATTTTAGACGATGAACAGAAATTGGATATATTGTTCGATATTCAAGATAATCCACATAAACCTACAAGACAAGTTGCCGCCGATAATGATGTTAGTAAAACGTCCATATTGCGTCTTCTAAAAAACGAAAATACCGCCCATATAAAATTCATTTGGGTCAAGAACTTAACGACGATGACCCTGATCGCCGATTGGAATTTTAAATCATGGCAAATAGACGCCAACAATCAACAAATAGAACTGTAGATACTGGAGTACAGAAAATCCACATTGGATGATGGAGACCAATACTCAATATCTTGAGAAGGTGAACGTTTGGGCTGGAATTATAAATTCTCAAATTATCGGACCATATTTCTTTGGTGGCACATTAACTGGCGCGCGTTACTTGGATTTCTTGCAAAATTTCTTAGTTCCAGAGTTAAGAATGCTTTTCCCAGATGATGACAACCCCAATGAAATTGATAGAAATATTTGGTTTCAGCAGGACGGAGCTACACCACATTTTTTATTGAAGTAAGAGCCTATCTGAATCAAGTTTTTCCCAATAGATTGATCGGTAGACGCGGTGAAATTGAGTGGCCTGCTCGTTCTCCCCGATTTGAGCCCCGCATGACTATTTTTTATGGGGCTACTCAAAATCGAAAGTCTACTTCAACAGACCAAATAACGTAGAAGATTTAAAAGACAGAATAAGACGAGAAATTAATCAAATCACCCCGGAAACAATACAAAATGTTTTAGAAGAATTTCAGCAACGCCTCCATTATTGTCAAGAATGCAACGGGCGCAAGAAAGAAAGCAACGGGTTGTTCTTCTGTTCTGTTTCATGTTCTTTTCTTTACTTAGTAATATTAAGAATGTAATATTTTTCATTAAAAAAATTATAGAAATTAAAAAAAAATCTTATGTTGCTGGATGTAGAATTAAAAACCCTTTCAAATGAGCTATCACACGCACCCTCGTTCCATTTAAAAATTTTAAAGGGGTAGCTGTCACTCCATTATGCTCAAAAAATGTCCTTTTAGAATTAAAAATTGACGTGTTTCAGGATTTTACTCATAAATTGTAAATTATGTAGATAATGAATGTATCCGTTACTTATGGACCTCACTGTATGAATGCCTAAAATGTGAAAATGAGAAAATGACATACTGAAATTATTAATAGAATTAATAAATTAACTAAAATTTCAATATCCACAATGTATCGCGTTGTTAAAGCTGGGACTGTTATAGATATATGTATATAGACTGAATTATGAAATCAGAAAAAGCAAAAATTCAAAAATTACGACGAGGCGACGCGGGACGTAATTAGGCGAATAATTTATGATACGTATAAAGAAAACAAAGTCCCGACTTTGGAATTAATTCAACAAAAATTACATGATTACCCTGATTATAATTATAAATCTCTATTAGTAACATTACGTGGCATCTTAGTAAACTCTGGTTTTAAATATAAAAAAATTAATAATCGAATGACTATAATGGAATCAAAACGTATCGTTATACTTCGAGTAGAATATTTGGCCAAATGAACATTAGTATAATATACAAATAAATATAAATAATACACACATGTATTATCCTGACTTTTTTTATTTACATACATATGGGGCATTTCACGCCAACTGAGGTCAAAAAAAATCTGTTTGAAACATAACACAATCGATAGTACTTGCTAAAAACTAACTTCCCTAAAATTTTAGATTTTTTGAGCAACTAGGAGAGGGATGGTGAGGGTGAGAAAATACAAATTTTCGTTTCGATCAAAATTTCAATCTTTCTCAATCAAAAAATGAAAAAAACTAAAAGAAGGTTGCGATGGTTTTCGATGTGTTTTTTTTGCGTAGAATACAATAAAAAATATTTCAAAATTATTGGGGTAGTTTCACCCTATTTTGAGGATTGAAAGTTTAAAATCGAAATTTCGAAAAGTATGACACGATTTTTTTTTCAATTTTTTTTATTTCTTTTTTTGTACCTACTTTCGATTAATTTTTAATTCATAATGGGCGTCGACCAGGAACTGGCCCAAAAAAACGGCCCAAAAGGTGAAAAAACGTGGTTTTAGCGTATTTTCTCATCCTGTGAGATAGTAAATGGCAAGTGAATAATATATTCCAAGGTTTTTGGGGTCGCTGATTATGAATCTAACGTAGAAAATTTCCCGTAGAATACGATGGTATTTTTTAAATTCCAAAATTTAGCCATTTTTTTAAAGTTGACTACCATACTGGATCCGCCATCTTGTTTTTTGAAAATCTGACGTTATATTCGTAATCAGCGACCCCAAAACCTTGAAATATATTATTCACTTGCCATTTACTATCTCACAGGATGAGAAAATACGCTAAAACCACGTTTTTTCACCTTTGGGCTGCTTGGGCCAGTACCTGGTCGACACCCATTATGAATTAAAAAATAATCGAAAGTACAAAAAAAAAAGGAATTATAAAAAAAAATTTAAAAAAAATCGTGTCATACTTTTCGAAATTTCGATTTTAAACATTCAATCCTGCAAAGTAAGGGTGAAAGCTACCCCCAATAATTTTGAAAATATTTTATCGTATCCTACGCAAAAAAACACATCGAAAACCATGGCAACCTTCTTTTTAATTTTTTCATTTTCTTACCGAGAAAGATTGAAATTTTAGAGTCGAAACGAAAATTTGTATTTTTTCAGCCTCACCATCCCTCTCCTTGTGGCTCAAAAAAATCTAAAATTTTAGGGAAGTTAGTTTTAGCAAGTACTATCGATTGTGAGTATGTTTCAAACGGAATTTTTTTTTGACCTCACTTAGTTGGCGTGAAATGCCCCATATACATATGTATGTATGTAACTAAAAAGTCATGATATAAAAGCGACGTTAATTACTTATTATTACTTATCCCTAAAAGTTATTATTCGAGCACGCCCATGGAATCATAAAGTTCCACCGCTTTCTTTGTTCCCCAGGCGTATTTATCATTTTCAATTAAAAATAGGACTTATACTTCACCTCTATTTTCTACCTAATGTGATTAGTTTTTTATTGCCATGCAATCCTATTGTTTCGAAAAATTGGCGGAGGATCCGGTGATAATATTGAGATATTGCGGATTATGCAGTATTCTATTGCTAAGTGCTAGTGCCCTAAGTATATATAATTATAAAGGTGTGAGATGCAGGTCATTTTATAGGGGTATTTCATATAAGCTTTTTTTGATTAGAGTCCACTTTGCATAGTTATTCTATATACAAGGCGGCAGTGGCGGTTGGTGATATATCAGTTAGCCATATCTTGAAAACGACGCATGGGACCACTTCACTTTTTAGGTGATGACTATACTCCTTTTACAGAAAAGATTTATAGTGAAAAAACCAAAGTCAACAAAGTTTGCCGACAAAAATTTCAAAAAACCTGGAGCATTCCCTGGGATCTCAGTAAACGCTCTGTGGAATATTTGAAGTAAATTATTCATAATCTAGAAACAAATATAAGAAGTTTTCAGTTATTTGTTACAACATTAATTTTTTTCAAAATGTTATGGCCATTTTAATTTTAATTTTATAGGAACATTTTGTTTCCAACAAATCGAAAAACCTCTCCTTATATTTGTTTCTAGATTATGAAAAAAATATTGTACTGCAAATATTCCCACAGAACGTTACTGAGATACCGGAAAGTGCTCCAGTTTTTTTGGGTTTTTTTCGCAAACTGTTAACGGTTTTTTCACTATAAATACTTTCTGTAAATAGGTATATACTAGTCGTCACTTAAAGGTAGGAAATTAGGTCCCAGCACGTCGTTTTAGGTATGGCTAACTGAAATATCATAACCGCCACTAAAGGCAGGGTAAAAATATATTTTTAATTTTATATCAATAACTGAATAGCGTAAAAATTTGCGCTTTGTTGTGTGTCTTTTATTAATGAAGGATAACTCGAGGTAAATTTTTTATTTTCCAACCGTACCCCATGTGGGGTTGAAACAAGCAACCCCTATTCCTATATTGTTTTTCATTTTTTGAGGGATAATGTTTAGCACTACAAAAATATGCACGATATAGCAACGTTTTTGAAGTTTTTTAGTTCCTTCTATTTTGTACAGGAATATACGAAAGTTATCACAGAAAAAAATAAATTCTTCCTATTGTCCTATTTAAACTGTTGTATGACGCAAACGTAGTATTCCATAGAAAAAAATGGATCGGCTCTTAGATTGTGTGATTTTTGCAAAATTCTTATTTTCCTAAAGATACAACTGTTCCAAAAAAGCTCACAGACGAAATGTTAAGGGATAAAATAAAAATTCAAATTACCATAACTTTTTCAACAGATCTAGTCCAGAAAAACACAAGTATAAAAATACTTTGTAATTACTCAGTGATTATGAAAAAAAAATATTTCGCAATTAATATTTTGCAAGCCGTTTCCAAGATCTTCCCAGAGGCAGCCATTTTTGGAAAAAAAAATCGCAAGTTTTCCCTAGAAGATTTTTTGCCATTATAACCTTCGACTAGATCTAGTAACCACCTCATAAATTATGGTTTGGGCCCATACTTACGAAAATACCCAGCATATCGAGTTCCACACTGGTATTTATTGCTTTGATGTATTCTTGCTAATCAGTTTTACCTAATTTTCAGAGGAATTGGTCTCGTCTTACATTCACGCTAAGTATAATCTCGAATTGCACTTTTGGCTGTAAATGTATTAACCCGTTTCGGCTAGAAAACGCCTACCGGTACAATCGCTCTTCAGCGCCTCTCGTAGGTAACTAATTTTATTGCGATAGAAAAAGTTGACGGGACGTTTTTTAGGGGTTTAAGGCGTGCCCTTTCCGGTGATGTCCATGAAATTCCTTAAAAAATTATCATTATGAAAAAAGCAGTTTTTAAAAAAAAAAATACGATTTTTTCATATTTTTTTAAATCAAATTTTCAAGGGGTTTCAGATTGCAATGGACATGGAACCTCATTAACCGGTGGAATAAATGTTTGTTTTACCTCATGCGTTCAAAATGGCGCCTGAACTGCAAATTTTTGCGTAAAAATTCAAGAATTTTTTTATTGAAAAATGATGCGCTTTTACAAAAGCATTGTCAAGAATAAAAAGTTCTTAAAATCACTCAATGAATGCACTCGAAGATTTTTAAAAATTTTTTGGGCAATTTTTGGATTTTACTAAATTTAAAAAATTGCTTTAATAAATCTGAAAAGTGCAGTCTTTGGGTGATCATAAAACTTTTGCGATACGTGACAATTTGTAAAAAATGCATTGTTTTCGAACAAAAATTTCAAAGATCAAATTATTATCGAAATTTTGAAATATAATTCTCGAAAACAGTGCATTTTCTACAATAAATTGTCAAGAATAAAAAGTTCTTATAATCATCAAAAATGACTTTTCAAGATTTAGTCAAAGCGGTTTTTTTTAAATTTTGTAAAAAAATTGACTATTTGCAAAATCAAAAAGTTGCTAAATTTTGAAAAAATTCAAGTGCGTTCTTTGGTGCTAAGAACTTTTTTATTCTTGATAATTTTTTGTAAAAAAAAGTCCATCAGTTTCAATCAAAATTTTCGTGAATTTTTACAAAAAATTTGCAGTTTGAATTTTGAACGCATAAGGAAAAAATCGATCTTTACGTTAGGGATGGGCAAATTTTTAGAAACATCGATGTTAACATCGATGTTCAACATCGGTACTTACTATCGATGGTAGTAGAAACATCGGCTAGAAAACCATCGATGTTTTAAAAATAATATATGGGGCATTTCACGCCGTGAGGTCAAAAAAAATTCTGTTTGAAACATATCACAATCGATAGTACTTGCTAAAAAACTAACTTCCCTAAAATTTTAGATTTTTTTGAGCCACAAGGAGAGGGATGGTGAGGGTGAGAGAATACAAATTTTCGTTTCGACTCCTAAAATTTCAATCTTTCTCAATTAAAAAAATGAAGGAAAAATTAAAAAAGAAGGTTGCAATGGTTTTCAATGTGGTTTTTTACGTAGAATACGATAAAATTATAAGAATACACAAAAAACCTTGGAATATATTATTCACTTGCCATTTACTATCTCACAGGATGAGAAAATACGCTAAAACCATGTTTTTTCACTTTTGGGCCGTTTTTTGGGCAAGTTCCTGGTCGACGCCCATTATGAATTAAAAATTAATCGAAAGTACAAAAAAAGAAAAGAAATTAAAAAAATTGAAAAAAAAAATGTTAATGCTTTTCGAAATTTCGATTTTAAACTTTCAATCCTCAAAATAAGGGTGAAAACTACGCCCAATAATTTTGAAAATATTTTTATCGTATTCTACGCAAAAAAACACATCGAAAACCATTGCAACCTTCTTTTTAATTTTCTTCATTTTTTATTGAGAAAGATTGAGAATTTTAGAGTCGAAACGAAAATTTATATTTTTCTCACCCCTTTACATCCTTCTCCTAGGCTCAAAAAATCTAAAATTTTAGGGAAGTTAGTTTTTTAGCAAGTACTATCGATTGTGATATGTTTCAAACAGATTTTTTTACCTTACTTGGTTGGCGTGAAATGCCCCATATATAAAGTGACTTTAATTTTTATGTTCTCTGAAAAAAAGTGTATAGTTTTGTTGAAGAAGAAACTAGAAAATGTGCCTATATATTGGCTTACGGTGTTTAATAAACGAGATCTTTGCTGAAATTTAATACTTACTGCCATAACGGATATATGTCGTAAGCCACAATGTACAAAGAGTAAAACAAATCAATTAGTAATTTTTTTGTTTTTTTTTTTAGCAACTTAAAAACTTTCGTACTGAAAAATTAAATGATATTTGTGGGATACGTATTACGTAACGATGTATCGATGTTTACAAGTAACATCGATGTTGAAAATATAACATCGAAATTAAAGTGGAAAACATCGATATTTCAGAAACATCGATGTTAGGTGCCCATCCCTACTTTGCACCACGTATACTTAAAGTTCAAACATTTATTCCCACGGTTAGTGAAGTTCCAGGTCCACTGGAGACGGAAACCCCTTGAAATTTTGATTTTAAAAAATGTGCAAAAAAATCGTTTTTTTTTTTAAAAACTGTTTTTTTTTCATAATTGATAATTTTTGAGGAACTTCATGGACACCATCGGGAAAGGCGCGTCTTAAACTTTAAAAATTTGTCCCTGTCAAATTTTTCTGTCGCAAATAACTAGTATTACTTATGAGGCGCTGAAGAGCGATCTACCGGGAGTAGCGTTTTTTTCGGCCGAAACGGGTTGAGTCTGGAAAGAAAAATATTTGAAAGCGGTACTTTGTGCTGATACTTCGAAAAATCCATATTTTTCAATCGATACGATAGGGTATCGGTGCTTTCAGAAGAAAATTGTAGCAGCCCATGAGGCTGCCTCTTAGAAGCGACGCTAATGTCAGAGAAAAGCAGTTTTCAATGCCCTTTAACACACAAAAAAATTATCGGTTATCTTGAAAAATGAGTATTAATTAATTTATACATAAATAAAAGTAAACACCTTGTATACGTAAAATACACAGAAAAGAGTACAAACCTTTGTAAATTATTCAGAAATTACATTTCACCTCTTAAATCAGTAACACCTAGTTAGTTATTTAATGGTTTACTGTTTATGAGATACAAAAATAAATTAAGTAAAAGTACAATAAAATTGTTTATCAAAATAGAATCCAAATTCGGACTTTCCTCTTCTTTATTGGGTATATTTCGCACAGGAAATTACATAATAATAAAAATTTCCTGCCCAACGAAGGACACAATACATTTAAATAAAGTCTCAGTTAAATGTCTATTTTCTCAGTTATTTTTCCAGTCGATCCCCACACTCCTCACTTTTCCAAAACCTAACCTTTTACTACTGGCGATGGGCCAGCAACTTGATACACTTCTTGGAAAATGCCGGCGGCGTGGCACGTGTTGACCACATCCGTCACATTCTTATAAGACTCGGGCGCCTCCTCCATCACCAGCTTGGGCGAGGCCACGAATCGAGATGCCCATGTACTCCAGCTTCCCTCAGCACGTCGGTGTAATCCAGATTCCGCCTGGACTTCGCCCTGGACAAGGCCCTTCCCGCCGTGGCAAGTGGACCGGACGTCTCCAGCATCCCTGTTCCGTGCCGGTCAGCACGTAGCTGCAGTCCCCATCGTGCCCCCGATCAGCACCGGCTGCCCCGTCAGCTGATAGTCGGCCGGAATGAGCGGGTGGTGGGAAAAGCCCTGGTCGCCCTTCCTGTGCCCAGGAGCGTCTTCAGCTTTCCATCCACGTACATGTGCTCCTCCACCTTGGCTATGTTGTGAGAAACATCGTAGATCACGTGCATGTCTAGGTCGTCGGGGGCCATGTGGAACTGTTTCGCCGACGCCTGCCTGCTGAGGAAGGTCATGGAGCTGCGATTCACCCAGGCGAAGCCAGCAGCCGCGGCCATCGATTTCAAGTAGTCCTGTCCTTCCTGGGAGTTGATTCTGGCACATGCCAGTTGCCTGTCGTGTTCGTCTCGATGTTATCCTCTTCATCGCCTTCTCCATTTGCACCAAGGCATCTGTCGCTACCTGATGGCCAAACCCCCTGCTTCAGAATGTATCATGACGCAGACCTGTCCCTTCTCCTCGATACCCATCTTGCTGGCGGCCCACTTGTCGTATATCTAAGTCGACCACCTGGATTTCGGGCGTAGTGGTTACCAGCGCCCAGCGTTCCCAGCTGAGGCAGGCCCCGCTTCTTGGCCCTCATGCTTACCTTGGAGGGGTCCGCGTTCAGCACCTGCCGTACTCCTCGCAGTGCTCCTTGTCCTCCGCCCAGATGTAGCCCTCGGGGCCCTCGGTCCATGCCCATCTCTAGCGCTTCTTCGAGGTCCTTGCGTTCATGGGGATTATGCCCTTGGAGCCCACGCCGACGGGAATGTGATCGAAGAGGCTCTGAGCGAGCTGCTCTTTGACGGGGAGCACGTCCTGCTCGAAAAGGTTGGTCCTCAGCAGTCTCACGCCGCAGTTGATGTCGAAGCCCACGCCCCCGGGCGAGACGATCGGACTCGGGGTCGTTGACGTCGAAGGCGGCCATGTTCCCTATGGCGAAGCCGTAGCCGGAGTGCACGTCCGGCAGGCCTACGGACCTGCCGACGATGCCGGGCAGGGCGGCTACGTTCGCTATCTGTTTAACCCCGGGGAGGAAGCCGCCGACCATTCCCGGCCTGCAGGCGTTCCTCAGCTCGTCCAGCATCAACTTCTCCAGCGTCTGGTTCACGTAGAAGACGCCCTCCACCTCATGTTCGGCTGAAAGCCTTTCTTTATTCTCCAGCAGTACGGAGAGAGTTTCTCCAGGTATTCAAGCTCTTGCTGATACTCCTCACCACCATCTTGCGAGTATATGTCGCAAAGTGCTCGAATTTATGTACCACTCACTATATCAAAATATTATTTAGCAGGGATCTTATGTTAATAAGGTTATTCTTCTGTCAATTGTCAATTCTTCAAGCAACATTTACGAAGTTGCCAACTGGGGCGCGTTCATTTATTCACAGATGGATCCAGATGAATCAGGTTCCATCTAAACCGTTCTTTTTATTCTTTAATGGATTTTACGATTCTATCGTTTTTCTTTTTATTACTGGTGAATTAGTTTGAATGACACCTTAAATTTACTGGTTTTCACCGATGATTTAGGTTGATGGAACTGATGGATGAAGAAAATAACGAATTTGGAAAGTCAGGTATCAACAAGTAAGGAACAAATTGATGAATTGAGGCTATACAGTGAACCAATGGATTTATGTGTATAGGTCAACCAAAACAATATTCATATTCAAAAACTCAATCTAATCGTTCTTTCATTCTTCAACTGGTTTAAAACGAAATTGTGATACATCCATTGTATTCCATCAGTGATGCCATACAGAAAATTTGCTGTTTAATTAAAAAACACGCACCTATTTGAATGCGTATTATTGTACCTCAGACTAATGGTATTTCGGTAACGGTATTTTGGAGCGGTATATTTATTATTTTAATAAAACACCATCAGGTTACTCGGGATAAAAATAACTAGTAACTACGGAATGTCAGAAACGTTAACCAGTCGATAAAACAATAGGCGTCAGAATTTAAGATGCCAGCGCCAGTGCGGAAAAAATGCGAACTAACGTTTAGGACATTAGCCGTTTGTTTTTACATTGCTGTTAATGTGTTTTATATTCCGGGTTGCAGCTTTAATTTATTATTTATGTGTTGTATTTGTATTATTTACTACCTAAAACACTTATTGTGATCAAGGTTTACTGTTTATAAGTTGCTGGCATAATTGTAGTGATTTTCTTTTGAATTTTAGACTGATAGAAGATACCTATGGAAGATATATGCTTAGGTTGGATCGGTTTATTTTGAAAAGTTTTAATAAATACTTCAAGGTATACACGTGTTTTTTACAAAATTGTTTAATATTTTAATTGAAAGAGTTTTAAGTAGAATGGCAGACATTAGATTGAGTATCTTGAAATATATGGAATATTTAGATGGCACTGTAAATTCAAAGTGTGTTTAAGAGGTGAACATGTTCTGAATGCAGGCATTTATTATATAAAATATATAATAAATGATGCAGGTCGTGCTGACTTCATGAATTTAAAGGTACTGCAGTGTTTTTCAGTATCTTTCGCTTTTTAAAATCCTTAGTTGAACTGAAAAATAATAATGATAAATATATGTACAATAACCTTAAAAATACTAAAACTTACATCGATAAAAGGAATCCCTCCTCAGCAAAATGAAGAGAACAGACTCTCATACATTTATTGACTGGCTTTCCTATCCTCAGTTTTAATATCCAAGCCTTGCGCTTGTCTATACGTTCCTTTGACCAATTTATAAGGCAAACTTGATGCTTTTCTTATTCAAGAAATATAGGAAAAGTTAATTGGGATCCCTCTTAATCCAGGACAAACAGCGAGGTACACAACATTAGTGATTGGTTATAATTATAATACTCACAAATAACGCTAATATAATAATTTTTAATGAATACAACACAAATATAAACGGAAAAAACTTTCAAAACACAATGGCACTCAAATGGAAGTTTGAATAAACGATGTCCCAGTCGTTAGTTTGTTGAGCGACCACTTGGAGCGTAACGCTTATCTTGTTTTACCTATAGGCGTGTCCAATTTTGTTGTAACTGTGCTTCTGCAATCATTCCCGTTCCGGTACTGATTTCGGTTCCTACTCAGTTTCTGTCGTTCTAAAGCAACTTGTTATTTTTTATGAATATTTTTTTTACCCAACATTTCTTCCAATTTGAGTTTGGTGAAGTGAAATAAACTGAAATGAAATGAAAACTAAGAAACGCTTAAAAGGAAGTTAGGAATTTTTTATTTTAGTTATAGATTATATAGAAAATTACAAATTAGAAGAGAAAAAATATGCAAAGCCAATCATTGTGAAGATATATGGTATATTTTCACATAAAATTAATAGACTAGAGAATTATCTTTCTTCTGATAAAATCTACAAAGCTCAAGTAATACTGGTATGAACCTCAGATATTTGAAAAACTACGTTTTGATTAATTTTTTTAGAAACCTAACAACTGTAACCTCACTTTTATCACAGTCTTAAGTGAAATGATAAACTAACTAATTATGGAATTTTTAATTTCAGTAGGGCTGAGCAAAATGAGACGGCATAAGAAACATTCATTTTTGAACTGAAATGAAATATACTGATATAAACTGATATTTCAAGAAAAACGAAATACAGCATTTATTTCGAGAAACGCGATGAAGCGCTATCAAAATATACAGGATATTTCTAAATGAAGTAGCAAAAAGGAACCACTGATTTTGGAGACTACAGTAAGTCAATTGAACTAAACATCCCTAGTCCCATGTTGCACTCCTGTCGAGATACATTGCCATAAAGGTTTATAAGCCAACACGCATTTTTATTTATAAATCAAGAATGAAGAATCGTAATAAGTTTTTTGGTTCAACATTTGGTTCTGTCTCTAAACGTTCATATATAAATAAATACATGTAGAAATTAATGTAAATTATAATCACGTAAAACGGTTAGAAGAATATTTTTCTGCTTGTATACTGCAATAAAGATAAGTCTAAACTTTGATTAAACAAGAAACAATATGTATAGCTGTAAAAAGGAAACCTTTGATATCATCGGATGGTCTATTTGTTTTTTATTTCTATTCTATACTATTTCTAGTCTATTTGTTTATATTTGTTTCAAAAATTTCCTTAATTAACCATTTCGAAATTGAAAACGAATGGTATTTCTGTAGATTTTAGTTTAAAAAAAAGCACACTCTTGCTAGCTACTTAGATCCACTCCACTCAGTTATCCAATTAAATTATCAGCATGTAAGCCTGTTAACAAACTTGTTAGCACCTCAATAGCAATTGGGTGCATTCAGGGACGCTCAGCGGCTGAGTAGCTAACTTAGCTACTTCCCTGAATGGACGTGGCTGACACTTTTGTTATCTCAGCGGCTGACCAATTTACTAAGCCTAAAATATTATAGCCGAGATGCTTGACTGGACAATAATTCTCTCATGATTCTCTCTGTCGTTTTATCTGTGCTGTGAGCAACTGCATTTCAACCTACTTTTAAACAAAAAGTTATAGAAAAGAAAATATTGCTTGTTTTTAAACAAAAGTTATGAAAAAGAAAACGAACCTTTGTCCTTTAAGTGTCTTTAAGCACAGAACATTACAGCAGGGAATTATGAACCCATGATTCATTGAAAGTTATCTATGCCATAGAACATATTACATTTCCAGAGATTGTGAAACTCATACAAACGATTCAGGGAGTTTTAAGCCGCTGACTCTCCAGAAAAGGCTAATTGACTAATACATAGTGGTCAGTGGCTGAGCGTCCCTGAACCTAACTGCGTTTTCAAATGGGTTACCATATCACTTTATGTGTGCAAGCGAACGAACTTCCCGTTTTTGACAACTTTGACAGTTGATGTGCGCACATGACGTATGTATTCCTCAAAAAAGCTAAAAACCATAAGTAAAAAATATTTCTTGTATTTTTAATGACTTCTGTTTAGTTTATTTTCAGCTTTAATAAGTATGTATAAAATTAAACAATCACACGTTTAATGTACTGATTACCGATACTTCAACACGATGCGAAGGTAACAGATGCACTGTGCAGATGCAGATTGATGTTGGTGTAAATCAATAAGAACAGTAGATATTAAGATGAAGACTGAGCGATATATACTTGGTTTATATATTTTTGCATAACAGTGTGTTGGTGTAGGATACATAAATTGGAGATTGCGTACGTAAGAGATATATAAGCGGGTTAACAACACGAAGAGATGTCACATGATTTACCAACGAATCGATTTGCTGTGTTGGACAGGAATATTGAGATTATGGCAAAATACACTATAAATTCTCGATTTTAACTGTTTAATCACAAGAAAGACCATATGCTCAAGTATCGGAGCTATATTGAAATTAAGGTACAAGTAAGTTGTAGAAATTAATTGGTGTTTTATAATTTTAGAATGATGCACGAAAATATATAGCATTGAGTACTTTTGGATTCTACACGGGAGGTTATTTGGAAGTCAAGTTGATAAACTTTCATACAACGCCAGAAAATAATACAGCATTAGTAAGTGTTCTTCAAAAAATATTATAAATTAATAGAATTGCATACGGGCTACATCAAGGTATCACCAAACAGGTATTGTAGTTTTGGTTTCAGTTTGGACAAAACCATAAATGATGGCATGAACCCGTACCTAGATGGACATCAAGAGGATTGTATCTTGGAGAGTGAAGTTGATAAGCTAAGTAAAAATGATGCTGTCATCTTCTTTAAGTTGGATCTTAAAAACAAGAAGTGAGTAACAAGTTGCAGGGATGGAAATAGACGTAGGGCTGGTATTTTCACTACTGGTTAGAATAGAAATGAACGTTCAATTAGTGGTTTAACCATTCCAACGTGTATTTCTTGATCCTAATTGGATTAAATGTTTAATTGTGGGCGTGTTCTTTACCAAATTTAATTACCCAGTAATAGTGATTAAGGCTTGGTTAACTTTCGATTTTTACTTATACAACGACCATGCATTAAAAGATTTTTTAGCAAATATGAAATTCCTTGCAGTGGTGGCTGTTAGAATTTTAAATCCTCGTATTTTTCGTAAGGAAGCATGAGACCTACAGTATATTTTATGTGGCTAATACTATACCTAAGTAGAAGGCTGTAATAGCAAAAACTTAAGATAAATAAGGTTCAAAAATAAAATGTTTTCCAGCCAGAACTAGGGAAAATTTTTACTAAAATATGAAAAACAGTTCATCTGAAATCAGGTTAAAAATAATAATAATTTATGTTTTGATGTTTCACTATATCATCAGTGGCATGAAAACACTTAAAACAACATCATGTTTTGAATATATGTAGATACTGATTAAAAAACATCAATGTTTAGAAACAAGCCGATGTTTTGTGCCTGTTCTTAATATCTCTAAGAGATAAAAAGTATATAAGTTTATTTTGAATATCTACTTTTACTGTTTTGTGTATAAATTTTAATTATTAATTAATTTTCTTGGTTCACAGGAAAAAGTATCTTTATAAAAAAAAGACCAGTAAACAAAAAATATTCTTTGTCTACAAAGTTAGGTCAAAATTAAAGAGTGCCCAGTTAAAAATAGCTGTTTTTTAGATTGTTTTCTGGACCCGCTAGAGAATCGTGAGAAAATTGCTAAAAATATTTGGGTGGTACCAAATTACTCGTCATGAAAAATCAAGATGAGCATGTTTTCGTTTTTTAAAATTTTCAAAAATCGCCCCTGATTTAGGGGTTGAAAATACCCAAAAAGTGATTTCTTTATTGAATGAATGTTAAAAAATTAACGTGATGTATTTACATGGTTGATGAAAACTGTGGTGGTCAAAAATTCACCCTAAAGGGGTGAAATCATCCCCTTAGTATAAAAAATTGAAATTTTTTAAAAAATCTGAAAATATTTAGGTCTTTGAATCATAAGAAATTGAGAAAAAATTGAATTTCTACTGATATATGAAAAAATAACTCCCATCCCTAAGGGTGGAGCCACCCTTAAACATCAGAAGGTATGATATTTCCATACGAATATGAGAAAACATCCATTTTTTTAATCAGGAGGTAGACTCGACTCAATCTGTACATTTCAAATTATTTTTTGTAAAAACAACCCTTCTGAAGGGTGAAATCATCACAATAATTTTTTAACGTTCATTCAATAAAAAAATGTAATGTATATTGTTTTTAGTTTAATTGATACTATTTAAATGTTTCACTTTTTTTGGGTATTTTCAACCCCCTAAATAGGGGTTTTTCGAATATTTTTAAAAAACTGAAAAACATGCTCATCTTGATATTTCATGACGAGTAATTTGGTACCTGCCAAATATTTTTTAGCATTTTCCTGTGATTCTCTAGCTGAGGTCCAGAAAACGGTCTAAATTTGCTGTCACTCTTTAAGCCAGATAACATTCAACTGTCTTGACATAGATCAAAGGTACACTTGACTCGTGTAGCAACTTTCAAATTCGATATTTTGCTTAAC
Organism: Aromia moschata; assembly: GCA_029963805.1. Taxonomy (NCBI): domain Eukaryota; kingdom Metazoa; phylum Arthropoda; class Insecta; order Coleoptera; family Cerambycidae; genus Aromia; species Aromia moschata. Next base: position 33,078 of record JAPWTK010001256.1, read on the forward strand.
TTTGAGATCATTTAGAAAGAAAACACCTTGTATGATTTTGTTAAAATTTCGCGTATGGGGGTTTTTGAGGAGTCCTGATCAACTCCCATGGATTCAAATTAAAAAAAAAAATCGCTGAATGGTCATATTGAATTTCGGGGGTATCAAAAAAATCGCAGCACGCCATAGGCATGGGGATGAATTTTAAAAATGACCGTGAGTCCGAGGAAGCAGTATTTGATGCTTTTAAGACAAAAAAGTTTAATGGATTGTCCTGGTTATATAGATTTGTACATAAATAAAAGTACACCCTGTATATTATATATTATGTTCTGTGATACTAGAATTTCGTTCAGATTGGAAAGTTTTCTGGGTAATAAAATGAATTCATAGAATTCGGAACGACTGGTATTAAAATGAGTACTCAATTGGATACCCCTAAAATAAAGAGTGGTCCATTTCGACAATGTTATGTCGAAAAATTGTATTGTCAATGCGTCGGCTTCTGGGGTCGGCAATTGTTAATACATCGAGAATGTAAACAATGTCGAGCAATATAGTTCACTACTTAAAAATATTTCCTGAATAGTTGTTACTTAACAAATAATGACAACACAATGTTTAAATATCTTTAAAAGTAGACATAATCAAATAATAGACAAAGGCAGAAAAGAACGCTACAAAGACTTGTTTCTATGTCTTTGACTTCCATGAGGTCTTCCAAGTTTGGTTCGTGGTTTCACCACTTAATTTAAAAACACCTATACCTAATACAGGAATGATAATAATTGTATGACCCAGGGAAATAACAGTTTAATTAAGTAATTTTGATATTGTGGTGTATTGTGATACGATTCTTCGCATTTTAGGCCAAATTTTATTGATTACTTACAAGTTATGTAACATTAGCTAATTAGAGACTAATTTATAAATGTAAAACTCAAAAAAAAACGACGTTTTCCACAAAACACCGAACTATTATACTTTTCTCTATAGTAGTATATCAGAAGAATTAAAACTAAATTCTAAACTACACACTTCTGTCTTTGTTTATCAGAGCAAACAGTGGACTGGTGGGTATCGGATCATTCTTATTTATACTACTGTTACACATAATGATTTATAAACTTTCAAAAGCATCCAACTGTCTACTGTTTGTTACATTTCTAATTAATTTTAAATTATTTATGTCTATCCTATGATTTTTATCAAAAGCGTGTTGGGCAACACAAAATTTTTCCATTCTGCCATATTCAAATGAGCCATTTGTTCTTTAAATCTAGTCAAAATAGGATCTTTTTGTTTGCCCAAATACTTTTGATCACAGTCTTTACAACTTATTTCATATATTCCTGACTTTCCGTTATTGTCGATTTTGTCTTTGGGGTTACCCAAAAGCATCTGTGGAGTTTATTTTAAATTATAAACCAAATTGATATTAAGATTTTTAAAAAATTCTATCTAGTCCGCGGGTGGTGGAGGTTCATATGGTAACGAAACAAATTTCGAATTGTCAGTATCTCCACGAAAAGTCGTGGAATGGTACAAGGTTCTCTTAAATTTACACCTCCTTATTAGCTTATCTATTAAATGGACTGAGTAACCATTATTCTTAGCTATATTCTTAATTAATATTTTCTCATGTTCAAACCTCTATTTACCGAGGGGGAAATTTAACAAACGGGTGAATTAGAAAATTGAAACTTGCCATTTTATGTTGAAAAGGGTGGTGAGAATCGTTGGGAATATATCTAAGAGTCACTGGTTTCTTTCCTATATACATCAAACTCTAACTTATTTTCTCACTATTTCTAATAACTAATACATCTAAAAATGGTAGCTATTCATTGTGTTCCATTTCATATGTAAATTTTATGATAGGGGAAACGGTTTTTTAATTTAGCAACAAAATTATCTGAACTATTGATATTGCTTTTTATCAAATACCGCAGTACCCACTCCAGGTAAAACTCAAAGGAAATTGAATCACAAAACATAAGGGTACAATTACATAATACAACTTTTAATTGTCAATTGTAAAAAGGGAAGCATGGAATACGACAAACAACATCAGAAAATCGATAAATAAACATCTCATTTTTTAAATTCTTTACTAAATTTTAAAACTATTGACATTGTTTACAAACTTGACTTATTGTTGATATGTTGAGGTCGACAATAGAAGTCAACGTCCATCTCTGTTTAAAAACCCAAACATGTTCAGGGAAATCCGGACGTATGAAAAACCGAAATAACCATTTCAGTTTGATTTTTGACCAAAAACTGAATTCATACTGAACAAAACTGAAATTCTAGGTTGAACGTTAAGTGTGCTAGTGACCAAATCGCACACATATACAAAGATAAGGATTTTTTAAGACAGCGAGCCCTCTTGCAATCCCGTGCAAGGGATTAAACTTTGACATCGAGTCGACTGTCATGACGACCACACATATTACAATGCCTCGGTAAGTGCGTTAAGTTTGAGTTTGTAAGTAGTGTAGAAGCTGATTATCCGAATTAATTGGGATCAACGGTTGTTTGGATAACCAAAAATTCGGATAATTGGACATTCTTTTCAAATATTGTTAGAAGAAGAAGTGTCAAGTTTCAAAGTTTTTATTATGAAAAACATTAACTATGGTAATCAGTAGAGTCCGGAGATTACTAATAGATACGTACTTTACCAGGGTCGGTTCCAGGAAACCGCTATCAATAACGCTACGAAATGTTAAACCGGTCTTACTTTATACATGTCATGGTGATTGTCGTAGGCCAACTAATCAGCAAAGGAACCATTGTTACAATACACAGAACTTGCATACACACGGTAACCAAAACCAATACTTGTCTGTACTGCCACTCGAGTTTCCATAAATTATCAATAACTGTTCCATATGTTCAGGAGTAAAGCTCTGGTCCTGTCACTTAAAATAGGTGCCTGTACCCATAAGCCCCAACCAGTAATAGGCTCCGTTAGTAGTGCTGTCCTTGGTAGAATGTCCAGAAAACTTTTTCCTTCTGGATGGTGTTTTCACAAATACTTGTTTCATATCCACTATAAGGGTGTCAACATTAGGATAACACTCCGTAGCAGTTTGGGTAATTTGGGGAAACCCACATAGATTATATTATTATATGTCCTTAAAGCTATAAAATGCCCTTTCACGGCTTTAGCCTCATCCAGTCCCCCAACCATTACGTTAGCCGTATTCTGTTCTTTAACATCCGTTGTTTCGTCAATACTAAGCCATATAATTTTATTGTGCAGTTCCGAGACGATATTATTTTATTTCCTCTCACAGTGGTGCTATCTATAATCATTGTTTCTGCAGGCAGACTAACATCGCCGTACTTTCCACTTGCAACATTCTGGACAAATTGTCTGAACTTGGGGTGATCTAATTTGGCAAATGAAATATTACACACTACCATTATTTTGACTAAATCCAAGTTAAATTGTCTCTGTCTGTCTCCCGCACTCACACTACCACTTACACGAGTTTTATGTCTGTAGCAACGTGTTGCAAAACATATGTTTTTTACGTGCCACATCAGTACATTAACACACGGTATAATGAAATTGACTTGCCATTACCGGTCACTTCCACTAAATTTAACACATGACGGACGCTGTCCCGACATTATTACAAACATAATCGACGTTTCGTGCACACGAATGATGCATCGACCAGCGCAGAGTAACTAATGCTAACAAGAAGTGTAATTTACGTTCTCGTTAACACATGCTGTAACTTGGTAAGAGTGGGGCGCACAACACGGCAGACGGGTTATATTCTGGAATATAATGGCGTTGTTTGATTACATATATACAGAAGTTGACGATATTCTTTATTGATGTGACACGTACAACAGCATTCCAGTCGAGTTGAGACCTGTCCTGGAATCTATTATTAACCTACGGGCTGTGCTCATCACCATATCTTAAATGTCTTATATTTCTTATTGATAATAATATAATTTACATTTATTTTAGGTCCATACTTTTTTATATAACTAAAATAAGAATAGAATTGGCGGAAGTGACATCAATCACACTTTGATAGTCTATTGCCATAGGCTTTGGTTTTAATCAGCTCAACCTTGTCAATATCCTTATTTTTTCTAGTAGAGACTTACATTTTAATCCATCTTCTTGAGCACATGAAAATTATTTTGTAGTAACTTTAAAAAATATACATGGGACAATCCACGTCAACCGGATCAGATCTACGACCCAAAATTAGAAGTAACCAAAAAAATCGACCAACGGCTCATTTTAAAGCTTAGAGCGTCTACTTTCAAATGCCGAGTGCGCCTTTGAAAAATCCAATATGGCGGCTCCATTATGGCGGCCGGAAGCTAAAGAAAATCGAGTGTCCAGCAAAAAAAGCTTGTAAAACAGCCATTCCAAACTAACGGACGGGACATTTCGCATGAAATTTTTTATATTTGTTTAGATACAGCTGTGAAATATAACATATTGTGTCGCTGTCTCATTATGAAATTATGAATATAAAGGAGTGTAGACTGTTTAAGCTATATTATAGAAAAAAATGTCTTGAACATAATAATTTATTTCTGTATGAAAGTTGATAGCGGACGGGACACGCAACGGAAGTTGATAAAATATGTTAATCAAAAATAATATATTTTTGCGAATTGTATTGAATTTTGCAATCAATCTCAGGGAGTGTGAATTTGTACAAGAATAGAATATATAAATATAGTGGTCAGCATAAAATGAAATGCCACAGAGTTATTAAATAGTCGTTTGAAAAGACACTCTAGTAGTAACGGATGGGACAAAAAAAATATTACGAATTTGAAATCTTTCATAAACAAGAGTAATATAACACAGTATTGAATACTTAACTTTCTAAGGGAAAAAACATTAACTAAAACCATATTCTTTGATGAAACTGTTTGGGAAACTTTCATTATAAAGTTGTTGACTCTTTTAAAGTGATGGAGGGACTGCATTGAGTGAATTGGTTTAACATTCTTCCATCGTTTATCTAAAAAAGGTTTCCATGTTTCAATTTCTTCACTTGAGATGTATATAATTTCAATAATTTGTAATTTGGACTTGGCACATTCATAAAATGACTTAGCATCATTTACTAAAACTTATAATGACTTTCAATGAACAAAAACTTTTTTATGAATATTTTGTCGCGAATGACACTGATTTTTGTTTAGATGATAATATTGCCTAGCAAATTCGTTAGTTTCGATTTATTTTAGGCAAAGCGGTAGTGCAATGCACCAAACTAGATGCGTTTTTTAAAAATAGATAAAAAAACCATGAAACCACGCATATTTATGAGTTGAATAAAATAATTTTATAAAATTTTGATTTTGGTTTCATTTAATTTGGAATGGCTGAAAAATAAAATTCGCGACCGATCGGGTCGTTTTCTGGCTCAAATTGCAACTGATTGATTCCCATAGAAACCTGATCTGGTTGGTTGACAAAATCCAACGTGGCGGATCCAATATGGCGATCAACAATCCAATATGGTGGGCGAATTTTTTGGAAATCAACCGAATTGCAACAAACTTGGTATACGGGGTATTGGGGATCACTGATCACCAATCCGAGGTCAGATTTGCCAAACTCAAGATGGCGGACCCAAGATAGCAGACACAATTTTTGAAAATTAACCGATTTGTACCAAATTTATTATACGGGAGATTTTAGGGTTACCGATTACGAATTCGAAGTTCGATTTTCCAAAATCCGAGATTGCGGGCCCAATATGGCGGTCAAAAATGGTGGCCGAATTTTTGAAAATCAACCGATGTGCATAAAATTTGTGATACGGGGGTTTTTGGGGTCGTTGATCACGAATCCGAGGTCAGATTTGCCAAATTCAATATGGCGGACATATTTTTAAAAAATCAACCGATTGGCACCAAATTTGGTATACGGGGGTTTTTGGGGGTCGCTGATTACGAATCTGAGGTGTATCATCAGATTTTTAAAATTCAAGATAGTGGAGTCAATATGGCGAAAACTCAATAATTGAAAATCGAACTTCGGATTCGTAATCGGTGACCCCAAAAATAAAAAATGTGATACAAAAACGGTTGGTTTTTGAAAATTTCGTGCGCTGGCTTGAGTTTGGCAAATCTGGGATTCGTGATGAATGATCCCCAATACCAAATTTGGTGAAAATCAGTTGATATTTAAAAATTCGGCCACCATATTGTATATTTGACCGTCATATTGGATCCATCCATCAACTATAATTTGAGCCAAAAAACAACCCGATCGAATGCGAATTTTTATTTTTACAAGCTTTTTTTGCTGGACATCCGATTTTTCTCCAGCATCCGGCCGCCATGTTGGATTTTTTCAAAGGCGCACTCAGAATTAAGGCAGACGCTCTTTATGACGCTTTAAAATGAATCCTTCGTCGATTTTTTTGGTTGCCTCTAATTTTGGTCGTAGCTCTGATCCGGTTGACGCGGATTGATTCATATACAAGGTGAGTCAGAAAGAATGGGACAAGACTAAACTGGCGATCCTAGACACCAAAATATGATTGACCTAAATATGCCTTATACCAATGTCGCTGGTTTAAAAGATACCTACAGCGGGTTCAAAGTATAAATTTTCTTCTGAAATTTCTCAAATATTGAGACAGTTTTGATAGTATAAATCTGAAACTTGGTAGCTTTATGTTTTTTGGTGTGAGAACTACGAATTTTAAGCTTATTTTGACGTTGCTCCTAGAGGGCGCTAGTTTCACCGTATTATTAAGGCAAATTAAAACTTATTTTTATCTGCTGAACCATGCGTAAACAAGTCGAGAATCTAAAAGAACGCTCAATTCTACAGAGAAAAGGTACTCTTGTTTAGGTCGTCTAAATCTGTCGGTTTTTAAGTTATTTGCATTTAAAGGGTTCAATGTATTTTTGGTCATTTTTGTATTATTTTATCGTGGGGGAAGTAATTAACATTAACAAATGCGGTTTTTTGCGAATTATAATTCAATAATTTTTACATGAAAAAATATTTTTTTAAATCAGAAAAATCCAAAATGGCGACCGCCAGAACATCGCAAATTGAAGGCCGCGAAAATTTCCGTCTAACCGGCTGACATTGTAGCACCCTCTGTGTTGATTTGAAACAGAAATACAAAATATTTTCTTAATTAGTTGTGTTTTGGTCAGGGAACAACGAGATATTTTTTCTATTACTGCAAAATTACAAAAATGGCAGTAAATTCAAAAAAATGTGTTTTTTGCAATTTTTGTTCTACAATAAAGTTAATTAAGCTTTTTAAATGTTTTTATCAAAAAACCGGCTCGTCAGACCCTGGAGAAATGTTTTTTTACGCATTCGTGCAAAATTTCGATAGCTTAATTACAGTGGCCGCTAGAATGTCAGCCATTTTTAAAAACATGATTGAGAAAAACGCGTTTAAAGTTTAAAATGTGAATTATTCAAAGGGGCTTATATGTACCGTCAGTCCGCAATGCCTGGTTCTTAAGACATCCCTCTCCTGACACACAAAAAATGAAAAAAACAAAATTTTTTTCAAATGTATCAAGGTAGAAGTCCCCCTTAAACCAGCAACATTGGTATAAGGCGTTTTGAGTTCAATCATAATATTTTGGTGTCTAGTATCTCCGGTTTACTGTTGGCCCATTTTTTCTGATTCACCCTGTATAAATTATATAACGAGCCATTAAAAAAAAATTCATCAGTCAGCCGAGCAAAAAAAGTTGTATTTCTATTCTTAATGTAAAGTTTATAACCTTATTAAATTGTCAAGGCTTTTACATTACATGACAGCCATTATTTTCCCGCCGAGTTTCCACATTAATGCTATTTCCATCTCTCGTTCATAGCCAGATTTGATGACTTTTTTTGGATGGCTTTATTTTTATTGTGCGTACTACACTTTTTTTTTAACCTAAAACTTCAGTTTCTCAAGGTGGTGGCGACGATTCAAGAGGAGGGTCTCTATAATCTGTTCTTCCACAGCTGTCCCAATTACAATGCGAACACAGAGACCTTTGTCGACTTTACCATAGAGGTCGTCGAGCAGAACCCGAGTAGTTACCTGTCGGCAGGTGATATGCCGTTACCTGCGCTCTACTGCATGATGTCTGTTCTGTTCCTGTTGTCCGGAATGTTCTGGGTGAGTAAAAAATAGTATATCAAAATCGTTATTTAGTTACCATCAGTAAGACACAAACTAGGTTCCAAATCTTGAAGTACAAATGTGAGACAGTTTTGTTCTACCTACATTGACTCTAAAAAGTTTGTTTATATTCCAGTAATATCAGTTTTTAATTTTTTTAGTGATGATTCTTGTCATTTAAGGGTTAACACTACCTTGTGGGGTCAAAATCAAGGCTCATTTTTCTCGAATTTATTGTAGAAATGCAAAACAATTTATTGAAATTCGGTTTTTTTAGACGTCATTACACATCTCTTAAAGTACACAAAACTATTTTTCTAATGTCATTTAAAAACAAAATGGCGGCACAACAGATGTCGGAATGAAACATCTTTTTTTCATAAAATCGGTATATTTTCATAAAACAAAAAGTTCTATGGGCGTTCGTTAGAATATTTAATTTTTTAGCTGCAGTTAAAATTTCAAGTCAATTGGTTGAAAATTGTAGGCGCTAGCCTTTACGACCAGCTCGAAAAACATGGTTTCGAGAAAAAACGCGTTTATCGTTTCAAGTTTCAAGTACCACTTATCCACCACTTATTTACCACTAATCGGCGATGCCTGGGCCATACAATGTCCTTCTAATTCAAGGTTTTCATGCTGCCCTGCTGTTTCCTGCTTTCATGTCCTTCTAATTCGAGGTAATCAACACCATGACTTCACTCGGAAAACCGAATTCTTCGATCACTTTAAAAATTTTCCGCCACATAAAACCTTTTGGATATCATTTTTGGATACTTAAGGAAGCATTTAAGCCAATAAAAAAAAATTGTAAAAAAAATTACAAGGTACTGTTACCCCTTGAAAGATATTTGAGTATGGGAACCAGAAATTAGGATGTTTTATTACTTACTTTTATGACATTTTTTTAAGTGATGACGGATTTTGGTAGGGCGCTTTTCTACTTATAACATTGTCAAAAATAGTTTCATGTTGTAGAGAAAAGTTTTTGAGATATTTCAAATTCAATGTAGGAATATGCTGTCAGCTACTCGTGTTAAAAAATGTGGGGGTTGCCGTTGGATACTTACAGGGTGTCTAATTTTATTTGTGTACAAATCCATAAAAATCCTCTCTTTGCAAGAGTATCGATTCAACTTTTGTTTGTTTTAAAGGGTTTTAAAGGGCATCAAAAACTGCTTTTTTTCTGACCCTACCGCCGCTTAAGATTCATGGCCCGCTACGGTTTTTTGTATACCCCCGAAATTCAGTATAACTAGCGTTTTTTTTTTTATTATTTAAAATCTGAATCCATAGCGTTAAGGAAAAATATACCTTTGTGAGGGCAAAATCAAGGGACATTTTTAACAATTTATTTAAAAAAGACATCAATATTTTTACAAACGGGTTTTCATACATGTTAATATAGGTCTTGAAGTATAAAAAAAAATTGTCAATAATTTTAAAACAAAATGGCGGCGCAGTGATTGATAGAAGAAGCGTCGTTACAAAAACAAAACGTTGATGGAACAAAAACGAAATGCATTCTGAAAGTAGATATAAAAAACTAGTCCAGTACGTAGGATTTTTTAAAAATATAGATTTTTAAAAAAATGGCGTCAATATTACGAAAAAACATTTTTTTCGACCAAATCGATCAATCGAAAATCGATCATAAAATTTTTAAATCTCAACTAATCGAAAAAATCCTACATACTAAACTAGAGAATGTTGTCAAGAAGTTACAGTTATAATTTCAAGTCAATCGGTTCAAAAGTGTCACACTACCGTGTCGTCGGAGTTCAAAAACATGGTTTTTATAAATACGCGTTTGAAGTTTGAAGTATTGCAAAATCATGGAATATTTTTTGGCGTCTCTGCCTTATTATACCTTGAAAATTCTAGTAAAAACCATCTGGCGACTAAATTTGAAAGATTTAATAAGGGTTGACAGTTGATAACACATCCAAGTCGCGCCCAAAATTTGAAAAGCGCATTCAAAAAATTTTCTTGAAATACTGTCAATCAGCACTAAAACCTTCTTTGGAAAATCGAATTTCTGGACCACCTCAAATAATTTTCCCTCATAAAACCTTTGGATGGTTAAAGGACTGTTTAAGCCACAAAAAAAAATTAAAAAATGGGGGGGGGGTGGCGCAATGTTCGCATCAGGACGCGGTCTATGAGTTTTGTTAGTATTGTTAACATACACGCACAGAGTGCAGTAAATCCAAAATGAGTGCCGTTTCGCGAAACGTTTTGAAGCTGTATTCTTGTGTACGCACCCAAAGGGCCCAAAAATGAGTTTTGCAGCCACTGCAAAGTATTTAAAACGATCAAAAGACTTCATACGAAAGTGGGTAAACCGTTATAAAGACACAAATATAGTGGACGATTTGCCAAACAGAGGTTTGAAACGAAGCACTACGGTTCGAGAGGACAAAATGCTTGTGGACCGTTTTACGAAAAACGATTCGTTAACACTGCGCAAAGGACGAGACCGTTTATGCAGGAAGGGTGTTGATATTAGTATAATGACCATACAACAGCGTTTGCTTGAAAATACTGTCACATGGCGGAGTACAAAAATCAAACCTCTGCTCTCAGAGGCACATGTGTAAAAACGACTCCAGTGGGCTCACGAAAATATCGATCGAGATTGGAGCGATGTCATGTTTACTGACGAGTCCTCTTTTTGGGCCTGGCTTCCTGGGAAGAAAAGCTGGACAATGTGTGGAAAGATTAAAATTCAACGCAGTATAAAACATCTTGTAAAGGTCCATGTCTGGGGTGCCTTAAAATTCGCGTGGCTTCGGAACGTTATGCATTTTACCGGCATGTTACACGCTTCACGAATGGTACAATAATACCAAGGGGTCTGCTTACATCTGTACAGAAGTGGTTTCCACAAGATACGGATCACTGGCTTCTCCAAGAAGACAATGACCCGAAACATAGAAGTTGCCTCTGTACACAGTGGAGGAGTGAAAATGGTATCGAAAGTTTAGACTGGCCATCACAATCTCTGGACGCCAACCCGATTGAGAATGTTTGGGTTTTTATGAAGCTTAAGTTAAGAGTCGCACGTTGAACGCTAAACAGTTGTCTGTCAACTTAAGAAAAATATGGCGGTCTCTGCCAGCCTCATATGCAAAAAATTTGGCTGCCAGCATGCCGCAATGGTGCCAAGCTATAATTAACAATGGAGGTAACCGGACAAAATATTAGTTAAGCGCACAGTGGCACCCTTTATGTACTTCTAAACTATATAGAGATTTTATTTTTCACAACAATAATAACGAAGTTATCGGAAGCTACATTCTTGTTTTACATACTGTATAGGTGTTATAGTAGACAAAAAACAGTTTTGTCAAAATTAGGTCAAAATTAGGTCAAAATTAAGTTTAAGTGATTCTAGATAACATTCAACTGTTTTGACATAATTCCATGGCAGACTTGACTCATCTAGTGGCTCTTTATAACACAGCACAACAAAAGTGAAATGTACCTCTGACCAAACTTGGCGGATGATACGTGTTTGGGGTCGCTGAATCCGAATCAAGCCGTTCCTCATCACGTCACATTTTTTTTGTCCTCAATAAGCTGCGGAAAAATAGCTGGCTGGCAAAAAACGAGAAAAAATACTCTAGAACCCAATCAAGTCATAACCCAATACTTCAATAACTTCATACCTCTAATCCCATAGCCCCCACATCAATAAGCCCCAAAAACCCCAATTAACCGTATAACCTCAGACCAAAGTTGTCCAGTCATCCAAAACGGGTGTTTTAGCCATAAATGGCCAAAAAAAATGGTCGAAAAATCGCTTCATGAATGATCGAATGGAAGATTTCTACCAGGGCAAACTGCAGGACAGACCCCTAATAACCCAATAACCCAATGGCCCCATTTTATAAATTAACAACTTTGAAATACCACGCTATTTGTCCGATCGCGATCAAATTCGATAGAACTTGAAACCACATTAATTGTAATGTGCATGTCAATTTTCATCGAAATCCGATGAATAAATATGCACTTATGGTGGGCCAAACGAAATTTAAGTTTTAAATCCTAACTACCCCGTAATCTATCAAGTCAGTCCTAAAATTTAACTGTAAGGAATACTTACGAGCACCAATATTTACGCAAAATTTCATCTCAATCCGATCATTACAACGCGAGTTATAATGCGTTAAAATCTGCGTACACACGAACGTACATCCTTATATACGTACATACATACGTACATAGTGCGTGTAATATGGCTAGTATTGACTAAATCTTCTAGCTAATTCAGAAGTCGTGAGAGGCTAAAGTTAACGAAGTACTTTGAGCTGTGAGAGAATAAATAACTCACATTAATCGAGAACTCCGAAACTTAAGAGGCAAAGGGATTCACAGGAATCAAGCACTATAATGTCGTAGTGTTATTGTGGGTTATTAGGGTTCTGGCCTTTTGCTTAGGCTCAGCTACCTAATTCCAGGCATGGATGAGTCTGAGATTCGGGGTGTCAGTCAGTCGCGCGTGCGGCATTTCGTAGTTATAAAATGGGGCTATTGGGTTATTAGGCGTCTGGCCTACAGTTTGCCCTGGTAGAAATCCTCCATTTTTCGACCATTTTATGAAGCGATTTTTTCGACCATTTTTTGGCCATTTATGGCTAAAATACCTGTTTTGGATGACTGCGCAACTTTGGTTTGAGGTCATATGGTTTGTTTGTTGGCGAAACATTTAACGCATCTACTTACGGACTGTATGATTTGCGATGTCCTGGATGACCCTGGGTGCCGTATTTTCTGTCTCTAGGTGTCTTCAGCAGATATGGAAACACCGCTTGTTGATTCTCGAAAATGTTAATTTGTCGCGTCGCGGCGAAAAGACGAATTGTCTCCAGGAGATGGGGGAACACCACCGTGGATTATTGAAAGGTTTTACTAGCGTGATACGCCGCAACGAGACGCGAAATAGTTACTCGAATTATGCGTTGTGCCGAGATGAGATGCGACTTCGTAACTGTTAGCTACAAACGGAAACAAAAGGAAAGGATATTGGGTCGGAAGGAAGGGGGAATGGTGGGCCCTTTATTTCCGTATGTCAATTTTAAGCGCGAATATTTGATTTAAAAGTACAATGAGCGCGTCGTCTACTAAGAGTAGGTTTAATTTAGTTAGAAAGAAATAAACGAGCGAACAGGGGAATACAAACGCGAACATACCCCCGCCTAAAATACGAAGTATTTTAAGTTTAAAGAGAATAGGGGAGAGGACATAGTTTAACCACGGGTCTCTTAAGAGTTCCTAACGCGGTTTTCAAAGTAACGACTGGTACTACATTATCTGAGCCTGGGTGAGTTTTGAAGACCCGACCCACGCGCCAGTGTAACGGGGGAGATGAATCGTCTTTAATCAAGACAACAGAACCTACTTTAATAGGAGTCGAAGGGTCGGTCCATTTAGACCTTTGTTGTAACGTATGTAGGAATTCGAGATTCCAACGTTTCCAGAAATGTTGGTGCATTTGCCGGATCAATTGCCATCGTGTGAGCCGGTTTAATTTGATGTTAGTTAAATCAGGTTCGTGGAATGAAGTTAGTGGAGTTAGAGTCAGAAAGTGTCCGGCGTCAAAACATTCAAATCGTTCGGATCAGAACTTGTGGAGTCAACGGACGCGAATTTAGCAATGCTTCGATCTGCACGAAAACCGTATACAATTCTTCAAAAGTCAAGATCTGATCTCCAATAACGCGAGTCAAATGGGTCTTTACGGATTTAACCCTGCTTCCCAGATCCCTCCAAAATGAGCGGCAGAAGGAGGATTAAATTTCCATTGAATATGTTCAATAGAGGCCGCACTTTGAGCAAAGTTCAGTAATTGTCGAGAAGCGCCTACGAAATTAGTGCCACAGTCAGAATGAATTTCAGAGCAGCATCCACGTCGAGCAATGAAGCGGCGAAATGCTGCTAGGAATGCGTCAGTTGATAAGTCGGAGACTATTTCTAAGTGAACAGCACGAGTGGATAAACAGACGAATAGGCAGAGATATGCCTTGAGAGTTTTAGCACCTCGAACACGATTCATTGTTATAGTGAAAGGGCCTGCGAAGTCAACACCAACTATTTGAAAAGCTCTTAGTGCTTGTAAACGACATGGGGGTAGATCACCCATTGGTGGCTGTAACGCTTGAGGTTTAGCTCGAAAACATCTATAGCAATTGGATAGACATTTTCTTATAGCTCTATGAGCGGATAGAATCCAAAAATTCTGCAGTATTAAATAATGAAGGGTTTTTGCTCCAGGATGGAGATTCCTTTTATGCACATCCTCAATGATGAGGTTGGTCAAACGATGTTTTTGTGGTAGCAACGCGGGAAATTTATGTTCAAATGACAATTTGGAATGTCGAAGACGACCACCTACTCGGAGGATGCCCTGGTCATCAAGAAACAGATTCAGCTTACGTAAAGGCCTTGAACAGAGTTGATTGGTTTTTAACTTGTGAATTTCAGATTGAAATACTTGACCTTGAACCAGTTTCACCAACCTCAGAAGAGTGTCATGGTATTCAACGTTATTTATGGGTCCCACCTTATGGTCAAGGGGTTTTTGCTATTATGATGGAAGCGAACAACATATGCCAGCACATGACATATCGTTTGAAGTGAAGAAAACCTATGTAATAACTGCATGAGAACAGATGGTTCAATCTGAACGACAAACACTTTAACAGTTTTTTTCCTCTTCGCAAAGTGATTCCGTATTTGACTGGAGGGAGGAAGCTAATTTATCAGATTGAGGCCACTGTTCGAATGGTAGCGATAACCATGGTGGTCCGGACCACCAAAGCTGATGATTCACGAGTTGAGATGGAAGGATACCTCTTGATGCACAATCTGCTGGATTGTCGATAGATGAGACATGATGCCAGTTAATAGAAGGCACACGTTTTTGTATATAGGCTACTCGGTTCATAACGAATGTTTTCCAACGATGAGGAGATGAATGGATCCACGACAAGACGATAGACGAATCAGTCCAGGCAACGACATCTGATATACTCAAAACACCAGAGTATGTTTGCACAACCATGTGTAGTAATTTAGACAAAAGCACTGCTCCGCACAACTCTAACCAACGAGGAATAGTTAATTTATTTGACCTTGTAGGTGCTACCTTTGATTTGGATATAATTAAACGGGTTATGTAAGACTCCCCATGCTTAAACCGACCAAAAACCGTTGCTGCATATCCAGCCAGTGATGCATCGCAAAATCCATGGATTTGACATGGACTGTTCCGGTCGAAAATTAATTGACGATCCACACTGATGTCTGAGAGAAAATAAATTTCTGATTTGTACTTTAACCATTGACGAGTAAGAGGTTCAGGCAGAGAATCGTCCCAGTCACAGCTGGAATGCCATATCTGTTGGAGTAAGTGCTTTATGTAGAAGGTGACAGGAGTGAGATATCCCAATGGATCATATACACGTGCTAATTCTGACAGAATTCCGCGTTTTGTACATGGACGGTCGCAGGACATTAGTCTAAACGTGAACGTGTCTGTCATTGGGGACCACTGGAGGCCTAAAACTTTAAGAGTGAGTGTGGGTACTGAGTCGAAAGAAAATGGGGCTTGACAATGTTCGGCCGGAAGTGTTTCTAATAGATCTGAATGGTTACTCGACCACTTTCGTAAAGGAAACCCTCCAGATTCACACAGTTGAATAAGCTCAGATTGTAGATTCTGTGCTGCAGCTAATGAGTCACAACCTGTGATGATGTCATCCACGTAGATATCAGTTTGCAGGACCTTTGAGGCTGCGGGATATTTAGTCTGTCCATCAAGAGCCAGCTGTTGCATTGTTCGGCAAAGCTAAGAAAGGTGCAGAAGACACACCGTAAGTAACAGTTTTAAGCTTATATTCAGTCAGGAGTTCATCGGGATTGAATCGCCAAATGATACGCTGATAATCCCAGTATTGAGGTGCAACTTGGATTTGTCGATACATCTGTTTGATGTCAGTTATAAAAACGACCGAGTGCGAACGAAATCTAAGCAAAATCTCGACAATGTCTTGTTGTAATTTTGATCCCACGAGCAGATTATCATTCAATGATTGGTTGTTGGCGGCTTTGGCCGATGCGTCAAAGACTACCCTCAATTTTGTTGATGAAGAATCAGATCTCAGTACCGGATGATGAGGAATGTAGTAGGAATCGAGTTCATCGATGGGGGCAGCTAATTCCATGTGATCAGAATTCAGATAATCACGCATGAAATCAACATATGATTGTTTAAGAACAGGATCCTTTTTCAAACGATGCTCCAAAGCGAAAAAACGTCGAATTGCAATATCTTTAGATTCAGGAAAAACAGGTTTAGAATCTCGAAAAGGCAAGGGAACGACGAATCGACCAGATGGGAGTTTGCTATACCCTTCAACGTACAATTTCTCACATAGCTCATCGTCTGGGCTAGTCGAGATCATGGGGACCTCTTCAACCTGCCAAAATTGTCTCATAGTGGACTCAAGGTCATTCTCTGGGCAATCTTCCATGATTTTGACATGAAAGGAATTGATGACGCGTTCATTAGTTTGTTCAGGTTGAACTGAGCCAGATAATACCCATCCGAAAATGGTATTGAACGCTGAGGGGCAACGAGGACTAGGGGCAAGGACAAGGCCCGGGCGAATAAGTTGAGCATAAACGTCAGCACCCAGCAAGAGATCAACGTGGCGAGAAATGTAGAAATTTGGATCAGCTAATTTCAGATTATTAATATGATCCCACGAATAAAACTGTAATGATTGAGAAGGTATTACCGAAGCAACATGAGGTATGATGTGAGCTTCTAGATGTATCGCGGGTTGACATGATCCATGAGGACTTATCTTGCAATGGATTGAACCCGATGAAAATATACTAGAATTTGCACCAATACCTTGTATTTGAATTTTGTCATGCTGTCTTTTCAAGTTAAGATTACGAGCAGCCTTTACTGTAATGAAACTAGCCTCACTACCATTATCTATTAAAACCCGTAAGGTGTGCGGGTGTCCTTGCGAGTCATGAACGTCAACAAGGGCTGTGGATAACAGAGCTACCTGACGAGAAAGTGAACTAGCCAATGCATTGACAGTGGGCACAACTATTTCAGCTGGTGCTGTATTACCACTATCACTGGTTTCATTTATAGCTCCTGAGCTGCCCGAAAACCTATCGAAGTGTAGCAAAGTATGATGATTCTTATGACAGGTACGACAAGTGGATGTAGAAGAGCAATTCTTGACTTGGTGCGGCCTCAAACAATTGATACAGAGCCTCTTTTCTTTAACTACCTTGAAGCGATCTGCGGGAGACTTGGCTTTCAACACGGGACACCGGTAAATTATATGATCTTTTTCACAAACTAAACACTTTTGTTTCGAAGTATTAGCTACCAGAGACGATACCAATTTTGGACGCGATGTAAATGTATTATTGTTTTTTGAAGTATAAGTATTGCTTTTAAGGGAGGTCGAATGCTCTGCAGCAAGAACATGACACTGACTCTCTACAAAGGTATTTAATGTATCGAATGCAGGTATTTCACCTTTCAAATTCCTAATTTCTGCTTCAAAGTATCGACGAGTTTTAGAATCAAGTTTTTCTAAAAGAATGTTAAGCAACATAAAATCCTCTAATGAATCTGCAATTTTTAATGCCCGCAAAGCTGATAAGTTTTCATTAAAATTATAAATAAGACTTCGTAAACCACTAGGGGTTTCATCTTTTAATTTCTGCAATGATCGTAAACGATCCCAATAATGAGTTGCTAGCTCTCTTTTATTGTCATATCTATCTAATAATGTTTTGTATGCAATGGGGTAATTATCGTCTGATAGCACAATAGTTTTAATTAGGTTGAGAGGCTCACCCGATAGACAACCCAACAAATACTCAAACCTTTCGACATTTGCTAACGTGTTGTTATCATGAATACTTCTATTAAAGACTTGAATGAATGCGCTCCAATTTTCTAATTTTCCATCAAATGTTTGTAAGTTCAGTTTTGGCAAACGCGTTTTCGACGTTTGGACAATTGAAGTTTTATCGGCAACTGGCGACTGGGCCGAGGACCGAAAATGAACCGGCAACTCGCGAACTATGGATTGAATAGTAAAATAAGTCTCGCTCTACTCTTTTCAAAAAGCATGTTCCTCATCCAGGTTAGAATCCGGTAAAGTCGCAACCTTCATGACTATGTCCCCGTGAATTTTTAAAATATCATCATAAATGTTTTTTACA
The DNA here is from genome assembly GCA_029963805.1 of Aromia moschata. Classification (NCBI taxonomy): domain Eukaryota; kingdom Metazoa; phylum Arthropoda; class Insecta; order Coleoptera; family Cerambycidae; genus Aromia; species Aromia moschata. The sequence goes on from JAPWTK010001256.1 coordinate 51,488, forward strand.
GACTCGCTTCTTACTTCAAGCATACGACGCACGGTATGATTTTCGGGTTCTGTTTGAAAGGAAGCCGCAACGGTAGCTATATCTTCTAATCGTAAATACAAACTCTCACGGAGAGCACGTTGTTCCCGAATATGTTTATTTTGAGCCATGTTTTCTCCTAAATCCGGATTTAACAGAGAAAATTGGCAAAATACAAAACGACAATAAGCAAATAAAATACGAAAGAAAACGACAATATGTGCGTCTTAACGCGGTATTAAATCGGTCGACGTGACCAAAACAACCGGTTAGAAAACGACGCCGTAAAAAAAATGTGACCGCGGGAAAACAGCACGCTAACCTCAAAAAATTAACGAATTACGTACGTATATTAAAATATGCGACGGTCGGGCCACAGGAAATGTGGTTTTAACAGGATTAATCCGACGATGAAGGACCAAGGAATGTTTGTTGGCGAAACATTTAACGCATCTACTTACGGACTGTATGATTTGCGATGTCCTGGATGACCCTGGGTGCCGTATTTTCTGTCTCTAGGTGTCTTCAGCAGATATGGAAACACCGCTTGTTGATTCTCGAAAATGTTAATTTGTCGCGTCGCGGCGAAAAGACGAATTGTCTCCAGGAGATGGGGGAACACCACCGTGGATTATTGAAAGGTTTTACTAGCGTGATACGCCGCAACGAGACGCGAAATAGTTACTCGAATTATGCGTTGTGCCGAGATGAGATGCGACTTCGTAACTGTTCGCTACAAACGGAAACAAAAGGAAAGGATATTGGGTCGGAAGGAAGGGGGAATGGTGGGCCCTTTATTTCCGTATGTCAATTTTAAGCGCGAATATTTGATTTAAAAAGTACAATGAGCGCGTCGTCTACTAAGAGTAGGTTTAATTTAGTTAGAAAGAAATAAACGAACGAACAGGGGAATACAAACGCGAACATGGTTAATTAGGGTCTTTGGGGCTTATTGATTGTGAGGGCTATGGGATTAGAGGTATGAAGTTATTGAATTATTTGGTTATGAGGTTTGATTGGGTTCTAGAGTATTTTTTGTAATTTTTTGCCATTTTTCCGCCGCTTATTGAGATATAAAAAAATATTGATCTATATACAGGGTGGCCAGGGGTCATGTACACCCCCAAAAAGAGCTCCATTTTTTGTAGTAGGAATTTGAAATTTTACATACGTAAATGAATCGTTGAAGCTCAACTTTTAACCTATAGAGTGGATATTTCTTATTTCCGCCTTAACCGGAAGTGATATCAACTTTATTTTTTCAAATGGCAACCACCATTTTTTTTATGCGATTCGGCTAGAGTATCGGATTCTTTATCTGTCTGTTTTTAAACAGAAAAATCGGTTAAAAAATGGCAAATATACGTAAATTATTTATATTTTATGAAGGCGGCTATGAATCAAATATTAGCGCTTGCTTTTTTAACAAGTAAGCCCTGGAATTTACAAAAAAGGGTACAATGGTACTCTTGTAAATTAAAGTTGGATGTAAAGTTACGCAGAATATCTTTATCTTTATGCAGAACTTTAGAAAATTTCATTTTTCCAAAAAAGAAAGGGCCAATATTACGTTTTTACAAATGGCAATATTCATTTTTGATATTACAAGTTTAAAACGTTCCCCAGTTAGTATGCCATCGAATGCGTCTACTGATTGTAAAAATTACTAAATCAGACCTGTCAAACTCAACGCAAACTTTTGTTTTGCACAACTCTTATTATTTATGCTTAATCTTATTAGTTATTAGTCTGTAAGTTCTGACATAATTTTCACATGCTGTATGTCAAGTTGACATTATGTGTTTCAAATTTATAAAATAAATAATGGACATTGTCATTTGAAAAAATGTAATAATGGCGCTTTCTTTTTTAGGAAAAAGGGGTTTTCTAAAGTTTTGCATAAACATAAGTTATAAAACATAACAAAAACTTTATATCCAACTTCAGTTTACAACAATAGTACCATTGTACCTTTTTTTGTAAATTCCAGGGCTTACTTGTTAAAAAAGCAAGCGCTAATATTTGATTCATAGCCGCCTTCATAAAATATAAATAATTTACGTATATTTGCCATTTTTTTAACCGATTTTTCTGTTTAAAAAACAGACAGATAAAGAATCCGATACTCTAGCCGAATCACATAAAAAAAATGGTGGTTGCCATTTGAAAAAAAAAGTTGATATCACTTCCGGTTTGGGGCGGAAATAGGAAATATCCACCCTATAGGTTAAAAGTTGAGCTTCAACGATTCATTTACGTATGTAAAATTTCAAATTCCTACTACTAAAAATGGAGCTCTTTATGGGGGTGTACATGACCCCTGGGCCACCCTGTATATAAAAAAATATTTGATGTAATAGGGCAAAACGGAGTTTGGATTCGGATTCAGCGACCCCAAAAACAATTGATACACCAAGTTTGATCAGAGGTTACATATCACTTTTTTTTTTGTGATGCTGTGTAATTTACTGAACTTTGAGATTGTATAGAAAGAAACACCTTCTATATTTTTTTGTTCAAATTTCACATATGGGAGTTTTTACGAGCCACAATAGCGCTATGTATTCAGCTTTTAAATAAAAAATCTAAATGGTTATATTGAATTTCGGGGGGTATAAAAAAATTGTAGTAGGCCAAGGGGATGAATCTTAAAAGCGAAGATAGGGTCAGAAGAAGCAGTTTTCGATGCCCTTTAAATAAAAAAGTTAAAAAGTTAATCGATTATCTTGAAAAATGGGGATATAATGGATTTGTACATAAAAAAGTGGACACCCTGTGTTCGCGTTTGTATTCCCCTGTTCGTTCGTTTATTTCTTTCTAACTAAATTAAACCTACTCTTAGTAGACGACGCGCTCATTAGTACTTTTAAATCAAATATTCGCGCTTAAAATTGACATACGGAAATAAAGGGCCCACCATTCCCCCTTCCTTCCGACCCAATATCCTTTCCTTTTGTTTCCGTTTGTAGCGAACAGTTAAAAGTCGCATCTCATCTCGGCACAACGCATAATTCGAGTAACTATTTCGCGTCTCGTTGCGGCGTATCACGCTAGTAAAACCTTTCAATAATCCACGGTGGTGTTCCCCCATCTCCTGGAGACAATTCGTCTTTTCGCCGCGACGCGACAAATTAACATTTTCGAGAATCAACAAGCGGTGTTTCCATATCTGCTGAAGACACCTAGAGACAGAAAATACGGCACCCAGGGTCATCCAGGACATCGCAAATCATACAGTCCGTAAGTAGATGCGTTAAATGTTTCGCCAACAAACATTCCTTGGTCCTTCGAGCCGGATTAATCCTGTTAAAACCACATTTCCCTGTGGCCCGACCGTCGCATTTTTTAATATACGTACGTAATTCGTTAATTTTTTTGAGGTTAGCGTGCTGTTTTCCCGCGGTCACATTTTTTTACGGCGTCGTTTTCTAACCGGTTGTTTTGGTCACGTCGACCGATTTAATACCGCGTTAAGATACACATATTGTCGTTTTCTTTCGTATTTTAGTTGCTTATTGTCGTTTTGTATTTTGCCAATTTTCTCTGTTAAATCCGGATTTAGGAGAAAACATGGCTCAAAATAAACATATTCGGGAACAACGTGCTCTCCGTGAGAGTTTGTATTTACGATTAGAAGATATAGCTACCGTTGCGGCTTCCTTTCAAACAGAACCCGAAAATCATACCGTGCGTCGTATGCTTGAAGTAAGAAGCGAGTCTGTAAAAAACATTTATGATGATATTTTAAAAATTCACGGGGACATAGTCATGAAGGTTGCGACTTTACCGGATTCTAACCTGGATGAGGAACATGCTTTTTTGAAAAGAGTAGACGAGACTTATTTTACTATTCAATCCATAGTTCGCGAGTTGCCGGTTCAGTTTCGGTCCTCGGCCCAGTCGCCAGTTGCCGATAAAACTTCAATTGTCCAAACGTCGAAAACGCGTTTGCCAAAACTGAACTTACAAACATTTGATGGAAAATTAGAAAATTGGAGCGCATTCATTCAAGTCTTTAATAGAAGTATTCATGATAACAACACGTTAGCAAATGTCGAAAGGTTTGAGTATTTGTTGGGTTGTCTATCGGGTGAGCCTCTCAACCTAATTAAAACTATTGTGCTATCAGACGATAATTACCCCATTGCATACAAAACATTATTAGATAGATATGACAATAAAAGAGAGCTAGCAACTCATTATTGGGATCGTTTACGATCATTGCAGAAATTAAAAGATGAAACCCCTAGTGGTTTACGAAGTCTTATTTATAATTTTAATGAAAACTTATCAGCTTTGCGGGCATTAAAAATTGCAGATTCATTAGAGGATTTTATGTTGCTTAACATTCTTTTAGAAAAACTTGATTCTAAAACTCGTCGATACTTTGAAGCAGAAATTAGGAATTTGAAAGGTGAAATACCTGCATTCGATACATTAAATACCTTTGTAGAGAGTCAGTGTCATGTTCTTGCTGCAGAGCATTCGACCTCCTTAAAAGCAATACTTATACTTCAAAAAACAATAATACATTTACATCGCGTCCAAAATTGGTATCGTCTCTGGTAGCTAATACTTCGGAACAAAAGTGTTTAGTTTGTGAAAAAAGATCATATAATTTACCGGTGTCCCGTGTTGAAAGCCAAGTCTCCCGCAGATCGCTTCAAGGTAGTTAAAGAAAAGAGGCTCTGTATCAATTGTTTGAGGCCGCACCAAGTCAAGAATTGCTCTTCTACATCCACTTGTCGTACCTGTCATAAGAATCATCATACTTTGCTACACTTCGATAGGTTTTCGGGCAGCTCAGGAGCTATAAATGAAACCAGTGATAGTGGTAATACAGCACCAGCTGAAATAGTTGTGCCCACTGTCAATGCATTGGCTAGTTCACTTTCTCGTCAGGTAGCTCTGTTATCCACAGCCCTTGTTGACGTTCATGACTCGCAAGGACACCCGCACACCTTACGGGTTTTAATAGATAATGGTAGTGAGGCTAGTTTCATTACAGTAAAGGCTGCTCGTAATCTTAACTTGAAAAGACAGCATGACAAAATTCAAATACAAGGTATTGGTGCAAATTCTAGTATATTTTCATCGGGTTCAATCCATTGCAAGATAAGTCCTCATGGATCATGTCAACCCGCGATACATCTAGAAGCTCACATCATACCTCATGTTGCTTCGGTAATACCTTCTCAATCATTACAGTTTTATTCGTGGGATCATATTAATAATCTGAAATTAGCTGATCCAAATTTCTACATTTCTCGCCACGTTGATCTCTTGCTGGGTGCTGACGTTTATGCTCAACTTATTCGCCCGGGCCTTGTCCTTGCCCCTAGTCCTCGTTGCCCCTCAGCGTTCAATACCATTTTCGGATGGGTATTATCTGGCTCAGTTCAACCTGAACAAACTAATGAACGCGTCATCAATTCCTTTCATGTCAAAATCATGGAAGATTGCCCAGAGAATGACCTTGAGTCCACTATGAGACAATTTTGGCAGGTTGAAGAGGTCCCCATGATCTCGACTAGCCCAGGCGATGAGCTATGTGAGAAATTGTGCGTTGAAGGGTATAGCAAACTCCCATCTGGTCGATTCGTCGTTCCCTTGCCTTTTCGAGATTCTAAACCTGTTTTCCTGAATCTAAAGATATTGCAATTCGACGTTTTTTCGCTTTGGAGCATCGTTTGAAAAAGGATCCTGTTCTTAAACAATCATATGTTGATTTCATGCGTGATTATCTGAATTCTGATCACATGGAATTAGCTGCCCCCATCGGTAGACTCGATTCCTACTACATTCCTCATCATCCGGTACTGAGATCTGATTCTTCATCAACAAAATTGAGGGTAGTCTTTGACGCATCGGCCAAAGCCATAACAACCAATCATTGAATGATAATCTGCTCGTGGGATCAAAATTACAACAAGACATTGTCGAGATTTTGCTTAGATTTCGTTCGCACTCGGTCGTTTTTATAACTGACATCAAACAGATGTATCGCCAAATCAAGTTGCACCTCAATGCTGGGATTATCAGCGTGTCATTTGGCGATTCAATCCCGATGAACTCCTGACTGAATATAAGCTTAAAACTGTTACTTACGGTGTGTCTTCTGCACCTTTCTTAGCTTTGCGAACAATGCAACAGCTGGCTCTTGATGGACAGGCTAAATATCCCGCAGCCTCAAGGTCCTGCAAACTGATATCTACGTGGATGACATCATCACCAGGTTGTGACTCATTAGCTGCAGCACAGAATCTACAATCTGAGCTTATTCAACTGTGTGAATCTGGAGGGTTTCCTTTACGAAAGTGGTCGAGTAACCATTCAGATCTATTAGAAACACTTCCGGCCCGAACATTGTCCAAGCCCCATTTTCTTTCGACTCAGTACCCATACTTTCCTCTTAAGTTTTAGGCCTCCAGTGGTCCCCAATGACAGACACGTTCCGTTTAGACTAATGTCCTTCGACCGTCCATGTACAAAACGGAATTCTGTCAGAATTAGCTTAAAGCGTGTATATGATCCATTGGGATATCTCCTCCTGTCACCTTCTACATAAAGCACTTACTCCAACAGATATGGCATTCCAGCTGTGACTGGGACGATTCTCTGCCTGAACCTCTTACTCGTCAATGGTTAAGTACAAATCAGAAATTTCTTTTCTCTCAGACATCAGTGTGGATCGTCAATTAATTTTCGGCTGGAACAGTCCATGTCAAATCCATGGATTTTGCGATGCATCACTGGCTGGATATGCAGCAACGGTTTTGGTCGGTTTAAGCATGGGGAGTCTTACATAACCCGTTTAATTATATCCAAATCAAAGGTAGCACCTACAAGGTCAAATAAATTAACTATTCCTCAGTTAGAGTTGTGCGGGCAATGCTCTTGTCTAAATTACTACACGCATGGTTGTGCAAACATACTCTGGTGTTTTGAGTATATCAGATGTCGTTACCTGGACTGATTAGCTCTATCGTCTTGTCGTGGATCCATTCATCTCCTCATCGTTGGAAAACATGCCGTTATGAACCGAGTAGCCTATATACAAAAACGTGTGCCTTCTATTAACTGGCATCATGTTTCATCTATCGACAATCCAGCAGATTGTGCATCAAGGAGGTATCCTTCCATCTCAACTCGTGAATCATCAGCTTTGGTGGTCGGACCACCATGGTTATCGCTACCATCAGAACAGTGGCCTCAATCTGATAAATTGCTTCCTCTCTCCAGTCAATACGGAATCACGCTGCGAAGAGGAAAAAACTGTTAAAGTGTTTGTCGTTCAGATTGAACCATCTGTTCTCATGCAGCTATTACATGGGTTTTCTTCCTTACAAGCGTGATATGTCATGTACTGGCATATGTTGTTGGCTTCCATCATAATAGCAAAAACCCCTTGACCATAAGGTGGGACCCATAAATAACGTTGAATACCATGACACTATTCTGAGGTTGGTGAAACTGGTTCAAGGTCAAGTATTTCAATCTGAAATTCCACAAGTTAAAAAACCAATCAACTCTGTTCAAGGCCTTTACGTAAGCTGAATCTGTTTCTTGATGACCAGGGCATCCTGAGTAGGTGGTCGTCTTCGACATTCCAAATTGTCATTTGAACATAAATTTCCCGCGTTGCTACCACAAAACATCGTTTGACCAACCTCATCATTGAGGATGTGCATAAAAGGAATCTCCATCCTGGAGCAAAAACCCTTCATTATTTAATGCAGAATTTTTGGATTCTATCCCAAGCTCATAAGAGCTATAAGAAAATGTCTATCCAATTGCTATAGATGTTTTCGAGCTAAACCTCAAGCGATTACAGCCACCAATGGGTGGTCTACCCCATGTCGTTTACAAGCACTAAGAGCTTTTCAAATAGTTGGTGTTGACTTGCAGGCCCTTTCACTATAACAATGAATCGTGTTCGAGGTGCTAAAACTCTCAAGGCATATCTCCGCCTATTCGTCTGTTTATCCACTCGTGCTGTTCACTTAGAAATAGTCTCCGACTTATCAACTGACGCATTCCTAGCAGCATTTCGCCGCTTCACTGCTCGACGTGGATGCTGCTCTGAAATTCATTCTGACTGTGGCACTAATTTCGTGGGCGCTTCTCGACAATTACTGAACTTTGCTCAAGTGCGGCCTCTATTGAACATATTCAATGGAAATTTAATCCTCCTTCTGCCGCTCATTTTGGAGGGATCTGGGAAGCAGGGGTTAAATCCGTAAAGACCCATTTGACTCGCGTTATTGGAGATCCAGATCTTGACTTTTGAAGAATTGTATACGGTTTCGTACAGATCGAAGCATTGCTAAATTCGCGTCCGTTGACTCCCACAAGTTCCGATCCGAACGATTTGAATGTTTTGACCCGGGACACTTTCTGACTCTAACTCCACTAACTTCATTCCACGAACCTGATTTAACTAACATCGAAGTAAACCGGCTCACACGATGGCAATTGATCCGGCAAATGCACCAACATTTCTGGAAACGTTGGAATCTCGAATTCCTACATACGTTACAACAAAGATCTAAATGGAAGACCCTTCGACTCCTATTAAAGTAGGTTCTGTTGTCTTGATTAAAGACGATTCATCTCCTCCGTTACACTGGCGCGTGGGTCGGGTCCTCGAAACTCACCAGGCTCAGATAATGTGGTAGAGTCGTTACTTTGAAAACCGCGTTAGGAACTCTTAAGAGACCCGTGGTTAAACTATGTCCTCTCCCCTATTCTCTTTAAACTTAAATGCTTCGTATTTTAGGCAGGGTATGTTCGCGTTTGTATTCCCTGTTCGTTCGTTTATTTCTTTCTAACTAAATTAAACCTATCTTAGTAGACGACGCTCATTGTACTTTTTAAATCAAATGTTCGCGCTTAAAATTGTATACGGAAATAAAAGGCCACCATTTCCCCTTCCTTCAGAGCCAATATCCTTTCCTTTTGTTTCCGTTTGTGGCGAACAGTTACAAAGTCGCATCTCATCTCGGCACAACGCATAATTCGAGTAACTATTTCGCGTCTCGTTGCGGCGTATCACGCTAGTAAAACCTTTCAATAATCCACGGTGGTGTTCCCCCATCTCCTGGAGACAATTCGTCTTTTCGCCGCGACGCGACAAGTTAACATTTTCGAGAATCAACAAGCGGTGTTTCCATATCTGCTGAAGACACTAGAGACAGAAAATACGGCACCCAGGGTCATCCAGGACATCGCAAATCATACAGTCCGTAAGTAGATGCGTTAAATGTTTCGCCAACAAACACCCTGTATGAGAGATGTTGCACAACTTAAAAATTTTTTTTTCAACGTCAAACTGAAAGTTAGGAATTTTAAGGCTCTTACAAATACTTATGTATGCCCTGGTTAAACTTTCTTGTTGGTCTGTTATTAATAGGGTTGGCCGATCTTGCCGCAATTCGGCAGCGCGCGGTGAGCGAGTCATTGACATCAGTCGTTCACCCGACCGTCTGGCAGACTCTAGCAGTATTATTAGTGTGTTCGAGGTGTTTCTGTCGTCAGCGTCTGTATTACTTTAATAAACTGTCATATGCGCAAACGCCTAAAAAACTACCATTTTACGACAAAGTGAATAAATCCATCGGCGATTTCGAAAATTTATGATGGCGCAACATATTGTAAGAATCTGTAAGTAAAAACTTCTATTAGGGACAAACGAATTTTTCACCAATTTTAAAAAAGTGATTATTTCTCGAGAACCAAGACACTGAGTTCTATATTTTTTTCTTGGATATTTCAAGCTTGTAAATTTCTTTAGTAGTCTATTCTTAACTTAAAAAAAAAAAACAAAAAAAAAAACACTTATTATGGAACAACCTACTTGGGAAAAAGTGACCTCTAGTTTAATATTGAAATTTAATTAGTTTAAGTAAAATATAATTAGTTTAATAATAATCTTAGAAACTGATCGTTTTTCCTATCCATGAGTCTGTTCACTCCTCAGGCAGTCCCGACATCCGTCTTCAAGATCCACTACATGATGACGTGCTGGTGTTCCCTCAAGGGCGTCTCGCTCGCCTTCCCGCGGCGTCAACTATCACTACACATCGAAGCGACTGGGCGTGCACCTGGCCACGTGGGCCATCCTGTTCTCATTAGCGCATCTGCTCAAGGGGGCGCTGCTATTCGTCATACTGGTGCTCTGTCGGCTGGCCGGCTGGACCTTCATCAAGCACGTCCTCACGCTGGGGACAAAGCTCTTCATGGCTGTTATACCGCTCCAGGTCAGTGGTAAAGACATTGGGGATTGACGAGGATCCTTGGAAGATGTTGAAATGGGATTGTTTACTCCCTAAAAAAAAAAAAATGAAACACTCAATAAGTTAAGTAGAATACTCTCGGTGGGACCCTTGGCCGAAAACTAAAGAACGCCCTGTACGTGCGAGTGACTGGAGCTGTCGACTAGGGCAATTATATCCTTAATTACTTTTAGGGACGTGCTTATTAAGATTTTAGTCGCATAAAAGGTCGCAAAAGTCGCTTATTAAAGATTTTAGTTGCATTAATAAATAAAAATTTAGTCGCATTAAGAAAATTTCAGGTTTTTGAAAAAAATGGTCCGGCCCATAATGGATCCACTGTTTTGAATTCACAGAATTCGACAGATTTGTGATCAGCATCCTCGAAAACCCCCGAATACCAATTTTCACGAAAATTTAATGCCTGGAATAATTTAATTGTGTTAGGGGTGGTTCAACCCTTTCAGGGGTATTTTTAAGGAAAATGCCGAAAACACGTAAACTTTATTTTGACGTCAAGTATATAAAAATATTATTTTTCAAGCGAATTTGCGAATTTTTATCGAAAATTACAAAAAAAAATTACTATTATTTCACCCCCTAAAAATAGGGGTTGCAACATTTAATAATAATCAAATCACAACGGATTAATAGTACTTTGCATGAGGAAAAATGTCCATTTTGTTTCATCGAAAAAAATTGAATTGAATTCGAGATATTTGAAAAAATGTGTTTTGGTGGTACACTTTGTGGGTTATTTTCACCCCTTAGAGATGTTTTTCGGCATAAAAAAATACGTGTCTTATTTTCATGTTCACAACATCGGAGGAGTTCAGGTCCAAGTACCTTCCTTGTTAGTAATAAAAAACATAAAGCTGGAATGGAATAACTAATCCTAAACGGATGATTACCTGTTTTAATTATTGATACGTACCTGGTACAAGAAATTTAACGAAATTAACTAAAATTTCGTTACACGTTAGCGTTATAGTTATGAAATCCATGGGTAACACTTGATTAAATAAATGATTGTCAGCGGAAGGTGCTAGCTAGCGTGGCCGAGATCATCCTGGAGGAGAGAGCGAGGAGGGCGCCCCTGATACTTGGCCTGGAAGAACTTCGTCATCCTCGTCGACCTACTGTGCTGCTGGCTGCATCATCTTCCCCGTCGTGTGGTCCATCAGGCACCTGCAGAAGCGTCACAGACCGACGGCAAGGCCCGCCATGAACCTCAGGAAGCTGAAGCTCTTCCGCCACTTCTACATCATGATCGTGTGCTACATCTACTCCACCAGGATCATCGTGTACCTGCTGAAGATAACGGTGCCCTTCCAGTACGGGTGGCTGCGAGATGTTCCGCGAGATGGCCACCTACGTCTTCTTCGTGCTGACCGCCTACAAGTTCAGGCCGACGTCGCAGAACCCCTACTTCGCGCAGAGCGACGACGAGGACGACATCGAGCAGCGTAAGGGGAATCTTTAATACGCGTTAAATACACATTACTTTCGCCTTGGTAAAATAAATGCTGGAAATCACCAACGAATTTATTCACTTTGTCAGAAAATGGTAGTTGTTTAGGCGTTTGCACGTGTGATATTTTATTATTTTGGTAATACTGACACTGACGCCGACGACAAGTAAACACCTCGAACACACTAATAATAATTAGGGTTTGGAAAGTGTTCTACAACGCCACGATCCAGACTCGTAATCCGTCGTATCGTTGATGGAAGGACAATGGAGAGACCAAAAAGGCGTAAGTAAAAGTATTAACCTGTTTAGACAGAAAACGCCACTCCCGGTATAGTTCATCTATTCTGAATTGAAAATGATAAATACGCCTGGGGAACAAAAAAGCGATTTGCAACTTTATGATTTCATAAGGCGTGCTCGAATAATAACTTTTATATATAGGTAATAATAGTAATTAACGTCGCTTTTAGGCATGTATATATGTTTAAAATATAGCTGACTTTGACAATGTAAGTCTTTATTTTTAAATTCATACTCGACCCGTTTCGACATTTTAGCTGGTTATATCTGAAGCTACGTTATTTTCATCCGTTTGAAAGGCCTCGAAAGCCATGTTTATGAAAGAGGGTATTGATTAAAAATATCGATTTCTTAATGATTGAATTATGACGCAAATAAAATAAAACGTTTGTATGATTTAAACGTTTTAAAAACCCATTTCGCCGTTATTGTACGCGCACAGAATATAACGCATCGAAACACTCACAAAAATCAAGGTTTTGTATCAAGTTGGCAAAGATAAGCGTGGTTATAACCCGTGTTTTACCATACGCGTAATCAAGTGGGTCGACTGTGCACTGTCTGAAATAACATATTTCCCCTACCAAAGTAGCGACAATGACCAATGGAGTGTAGATTCCGCCCCTTTAGCGTGACAGGTCTACGTCAAGTCCACGTGAAATCGATACAGCTATATGGGTAACAGATCAGTATAGAAGCGCGTATTTAGTTCCATACAAAGTGTTAGTAAACTGATATATTCTTATCCTACCTCATTATAAGTACACTATTTTCAATTTAGAATGGAAATTCTATACATCGCTCTTCAGCGCCTCATAACTAACACTATTTAAGGCAGAAAAATTTGACAGGACATATTTTTAAAGTTTAAGGATACCCTTTCCGATGGTGTCCTGAAATTCCTCCAAAAAATTATTAATTATGAAAAAAAAAACGTTTTTTTCATAATTAATAATTTTCAAATAAGAAATAGTTTCCAGAAACACCGACTGTCCTCATTGCTTGGGCGAAGATCGTTGCCACAACCAGTAGTCTTTGTGCATTTATTCTGGTTAAATGTGAGCCATTTGGCCTGTATATCCTGCCTGTGTTTAATACTGGCACTACGTCAACTCAAAGGGGGGGCGTAGTGCCATTATTGAGACTCAGGTATGATATATGGTTGTAGAAGAAAAATGATCATTCCACATCTACTAAAGTTAAAGGCGCAAATTCAAATTAGTTCACATGGACAGAGGGAGCTGACACACCACGCATATTATCCACGAATTTCGCACAGTTGTTTGTATCACTAACAGTTGTTTGTTGTCACCAACATCAGTAGTCCAATGTATTGAGACTTCTTCAAGACTCATTTTGTGTTTTTCATAACTGGTCTATGTCAGTTGAATTTTTGATCTTTTTCTTTTCGTTTGATCTCTTCATCTGCAGCTACGTGTGTTTGTATATACTAATATACAATTCTCCAATTCATAAGTCTACTCGACGACACATAATTATTTTAAGCTCGGCGTTCTAGGATTAGCAATCGGCACCAATTTCAATCCGGTCGGATCCGACCGAATTTTCATCGATCCGGCCGTATTGGTTTCATCAAAATCATTTTTGCTTTTTCATTTCAAAATCGGCTGTATAAAACATGATGAAGTGAATGTATTACAAAACTATATATAAGAAAACGTTTATTTCTTTTGACATCAACTTTACTTACACTGTATAATTAATCAACATTTACGTTTTTATAAAATTTAGTAGATATAGTGTAACTAGTTAGAGTTAAAAGCTAAAATAAGTAGCTAGTTAATTATTATATTAGTTTAGTAATAATTAGAAATATGTGATAGGTTAAGTTCAGTTCCACTTACTAGATTTCACAAATAACAACATCAATGATATCTTGTAATGTAACTTACATTACATCATAAATCCATAAAAAAAAATGTCGTCAAATCTGGCTCTGAGCGAGAGATGGAAATAGCGGATTATGTTGAAGCTCAAAATGAAACTTTGTTGTTGTCAAACATTTGACAAGTAGCTGTCAGAATTGTAAAATAACTAATAACTCTAGCATAATGTAACAGTCTTGACAATTGAATAAGGTTATAAGATTAAAAATAGAAATACGCCTTTTTTTGCTCGTCCAACTTTGATGACTTTTTTTGGATGGCTTTCGTTATAAGTAACTTGTATTAATTCTAACTAAAATCAAGCTTATCAACTGAGATCACAATAATTAGGTAATTTAGGGACGCCAGCAGTTTCATTCTTATAGTTATGACAAGTCACGAAAAATCTGTTCAATAATCAATGGCACAATTGTCACAATAATGAGTGGATAAGCTTATTTTTTTTAACATACATACTTTAAATTATTATTTTAAGTGAAACAATCATAAAAAAAATCACTTGGTTTTGAAAAAATTATCTTAGAAAACACATAGTGTTAATTTTATCATCTTCCAGTCGACTTCTTACAGAGCCTCAAATGTAACCAGTGGCTGAGAAGGTACTTTCTGCTTCTACTAGTACACTAGTCGGTTTTATTGTGTAAAATTCATATTTCATGTATTTTTTTAATACTGGATCCGATGACTGGATCCGGCAAATGGTGCCGGATCCGATAGATGTCTTATGATACAGGATCCGCCAGGATTACCGGATCTGGTTTTCAGATTGCAGCTGCCTACTTTACGTTATATGGATAAATTGCATATAGCCTTTCTTGACAGCCCGCAGGAAAGACCAGCGTGTGTTACCAGACACGGCCAGCGGCACGCGTATGCACGGGCAAAAATACCTGAGATACATAATCTACAAGGCGCTTAAAAAATACGGTTTATACTTTAATTATAGGGGGTTTATAGTGTCGACCCTGTGTTGTAGCACACTTTCTGGACCCTAATAGTAGGTCTATGTCAGACGGTCG
>JAPWTK010001257.1:0-66316 GCA_029963805.1 Aromia moschata
GGCTTTAGCATTTTGTGTACTGACCTTTCAGCATGCATAAGGCTTGAATGTTGTAACGGAGTAGCTGGTGAGGTCGAACCATCTCCTAAGTCGGTTGTCGACGTACAATGCAATTGGTGGCCCAGTATTTCTCTCTGCACTTGCCGTTTGGTGTCCTCCAGTTTTCTTTCCATTTCTTCTTTATTCTCCTGAAACTCCTTCTCGATTCTATTGAATTTTAGGTCTACCTGGTCAATCTGTTGTTCCACGCCATCGATTCTTCCAGAAAATTAATGCAACCTGACTGATACTTTTTGGGACTCACAGATTTCCTGATGTCGCCTCTCAGCTTTTTCTCGGTCCTCTTGTCGTCCTCGTTCTGCCTTCTCACGTTCCTCCTGCCGTCGTCGTTCGTGCTCCTCTTGTCGCTTTTCGTCTTCTTGCCATCGCTTTTCCTCTCGCCTTTCTGTCTCTTCACGGTCCTCCTGTCGTCGTCGTTCGTCCTCCTGTCGTCGCTTTTCATCCTCTTGCTGTCGTTTTTCTTCCCCTTGTTGCAAAAATTTTAGTATTTCACTAACATCCATTGCCGTCGTTTCTTCGTCGTATTTTGTGGATCTCGTGTTCACCATATACAAATTTTCCTCTTCTAATTCTTCAATAATACCACCGCTGTCACCAAAATGTTACGCGTTTCTCTTTAAATGATTCACTTCTTCAATTCAAACACGTTTATTAATACTCTACAACTCGTCGACCTTAACTTTATAACATCCAAATATAATCTTTACATGTTCTAGAAAATTCACTTGACATCTAAAATATTAAATATGTCATTTCATATAATTCTTTACTAACAGCTAGTGTATAAACTAAATAAACTAAGTATGTAAACTATAAAACTTAATAAATGTCAGCTGTCACTAATGTCACTTTTACAAATGTCACTTTCATAAATATCAATATTTTCGCAACAGATTACATTGAGATCTAGTGCAATAGCAATCTTGGATCCTTAGTTGCAAAAAAGTTACTACATATTTATTTTTGCTAGTCATATTAGTTTTTATAATAATAATAATTATTATTTTTAATTAGTTACAGCTCTGGGATACTGCAGGCCAAGAGAGATATCGAATGTCAATGATTCGACATTATTATAGAAATACACATGCTATTATATTTGTATATGATGTAACTAACTCAGCTACATTTGATTCGTTAAAAAAATGGATTGATGAAAGTAATATAAATTGTTTACCAGACATTCCAAGAATTTTAGTAGGAAATAAGTGTGATGGTATCGCGACAGTTACAACAAATGTTGCTCAACAATTTGCTGATCAACATAACATGCCAGTAAGACAACATTATGAAATAATTATTTTCTCTTAACAATTTTTTTTAGCTGTTTGAGACTTCTGCAAGACTGGATTCCCAATGTGATAACGTAGAGGCTATATTTATAACTTTAGCGCACAAGTTGAAAAACCAAAAACCTTTTTTGCCTGTGGCGTCTACAGTTAAAGTAAATAATACAGAAAATGCAGAATCTTCACAGAAATCCTCATGGTGCTGTTAGTAGTAAATACCTACATATCATGGTGTTAAATGTTATGGATATTGTATTAAAAACTTTTGTATTATAAAACACATTTTTTAGAAGAAGTCATATTATTGTATTTATTTTCTATGTAAGACAATCTGTGTATTAATTAAGTATTAAATATTGTGAAATCATTGAATAAAAAGAACCTAATGTATTTGTGCATGTATCAAATGAAATTTATACTTTATGCTGAGTTGACAAATCAGAACCTTATGTGTTCCGACTTAGGTTAAAGGTATGGAATGCGGAACAATTAATTAAAAATCGGGACTGTCCAGATAAAATCTAGATGTCTGGCAATCCTAACCAAGATTGGAACAACTGAGCTGCATTTCTTGTAGAGAAGTAGTATGAAAAGGGATGGCTTAATTGGATACCCACTCTCTCCACCTATTAAACTGTCTAAAATCTGCGTTGCGTTATTCAACAATTGAATTCATGATTTACGTTTTTTTGAGCAATTCAACTCAATACACATACATATCTATATATACAGACTCTACATTTTTAAATGACAAAGCATTTCTGCTCCTCCCGTAAAGCCCCACATGTCGCACACATTTGTTCACAAGCCCAGACCACGCCTCGTGGCTCGTCGCAGGTGGGCACTTGAGTAACGGATCATTTATTTTTATGTAGCTGTCCGAATTTCTTTCCTAAGTCAACGTGGGCCACACCTGTATACATATTGTCAAGAGTTATACATAAAGTCCACACCATATGGGAACAATTTTTCTTGATTGGTTAAGGAAAATTTTGATTCTGCTGTTAGTTTTTTGCTTAAAAAATGAAATCGGTGCCTGGTAAACTTTTTTGGTCCGATTGCCCCTAGGGGGCCGGTGGGGGGGAACTAAATGCTAGATGGCCATATTGGTGGTTTGGGGCAACGTAGCTTCTCCGAACCAACGTTAATTGTTTAAGCTATGTATTGGCGATTTCAGATAAGAATGCGCCACCTGGGCGGAAAATATGCGAACGAAGTAAGCGAGTAACCATTTATCAATTGCCGGCTAGTTTACGTCAGATTTTACTGTTTCTGTGTACATATTTTGTGGTTTTCGCGAGTTTACATTTCATTTTGTTAATGAAAAGGTGAAAAGTTTGTTTTTTATGCAAAATGTCGCTGACAACACAATCCACGTCAACTGGAAAATCAAAAACTAGGCATAATACAAACTGTGCTGTTTATGGTTGCAATTCTTAACCATTATATTTCTTGCAAAGAAAGAAAACATGTTTGTTTTTTCAAAAAATTTCCCTTTCCTTGGATCGGTTATTCGTAAATTGGGAGGACTTAGGCTCTTTCATTGTACGCTTGTTTTTAAACTTAGAACGGTCTTTCAATGGCCATTACTATGGACCAAATAAAAATGCCTATGCTAAACTACCATTTGGCGTAATAATCATGATTTTCGATATTTTGGACTTAGATCGTTTTTTCTGTGTGCTCTTCGTATAGGTATGAAGGACGCTAAACTACCTAAACTATAAAGGGAACAAAACAAGTTATAGAAAACAGATATCAATTTATAAAATTTCAAACGCGATTTATACAAATAAAATGAATCAAGTTATTAAAATATTTTTCAGTTACTGTTACTAACATTTTTTGTGGTAAACTCTTCATCAAAAGGTACACATACATATGTTTAAAACGAACCAAGGCAGGTAAAAATATCGGGAAACGGTAACATTGCTAAGCACGTCTGACAGTTGATTACTCGCTTTCTCCATGTTTGTTTACGTTTGCCAGCGCCCTTACCGGTAGTCGAAATCGCCAATAGTCATACACTAAGCCCTAGAGTATTGAAAAAAATCTCTAGGAAAACTCTCCAACACCAAAAATACAGATTTTGAATTTTGAAAAAATCGAAAATGTTCAATTTGCCTATGAAGGAGGGCCGCGCACGAAATCTTCCATAAGGGAAAAGTTGTGGGTTTATATCTGAAGAATATAATGCCGCACAGAAATCATACAATATCGACCAGAAAAATGTTCAAAAATGCGTTAGAAAAGAAAATAGCGAGGTGGGCAACCCACCATACACCCGTGCATTGCGATTTCCTACGCTCTTGGCGCACGTGGTTTTATTCATTACTGTTTTTTGTTTATCATCGCGTTGAAAACGAATCTGATTCGATTCGATTTATACTGGGGGCGTTGGGGAAGGTAAAAAATTAAAACAAAATATAGTTTAGATCCAAGAAAATGTTTTATTTTCGTACAAAAGTCGTCACATTCGTCGGCATTCTACTCCTCCGATTGATCGCTTTCATCGTCTGCTTCGTGGTCGACCTCCTGCGCTACGGGTTTTTTCACTGATGGGAGGAAGTCCTTGAGGTCTGCACCATGGTCTAAGCAACCTAATTGTACCATTACTGCGGCTATGTGGGGGATCTCAAGGACTTCCTCCCATCAGTGAAAAAATCCGCATGGCAGGAGGTCGACCACGAAGCAGAAGATGAAAGCGATCAATTGTAATTTTTTTGAGAAAGTGCACGTTATTTGACATTGTTTTTTTAAGTAAAATCTAACAGTGAAATCAAAATTTTCCTTAACCGAGTAGGTAAACATTCAGAACCCTCATAATCAGTAACCTCATTTCTGTATTTAAATTTAATGGTGGGTTCATGCAGAAATTTTTAGTAATAAGAATAAGAATAGTAATAAGCATAAAAGTTAAACCTTCGTTTTATAATGACCCAGTTCATGCAGCAAATCCTTATTTTTAAAATTATTACTAAAAATTATGTTTACTGCATGAACTGGGTCATTATAAAACGAAGGTTTAACTTTTATGCTTATTACTATTCTTATTCTTATTACTAAAAATTTCTGCATGAACCCACCATAACACACGACAAAGAGTAATGGTGGGTTCAGCAGAAATATTTAGTAATAAGCGAATAAGATTAGTAATAAGCATTTTAAACTTTCGAATTTTATAATGACCGAGTTCATGCAGGTATACATGAGACTTGCTTACAATCTTAAAAATGAGGTTATTTGCATGAACTGGGTCATTATAAAACGAAGGCCCAACTTTCTTATGCTTGAATTATATTCTGTATATTTTTTTAGCATATCTTATGAACCGACCATTAAAATTCTCTCTTCAACCATGTATAACGAGGCATTTGCTTCTTTACTGACAGTTAAAATGCATTTTATTAAAAGAAGCTTATTAGGCGCCCATAACACAATGTCCAAATTATTTTGATGCTTAGTGGGCTGTGATCGAAAAACAACTAAGTACTAAGCTGTTATGAATACCAAGTTTTTTTTAAATCAAGTTCATTCCTGCTATTCAAATACATATTTTTTTTTTAGTTTTAAGAAAAAAAGTCGAAAAACAACTCAAAATAAACTGCTCGTCAATATTAGCTAAGCACTTTTAGATGAGCGCCATTTTTCGTTATGTTTGAGCTAAAGACTTACGGTTTGAAAATACTGGTAGCCATATCTCGAGGTTGACTGGACCCACTGCAGACCATTGATTGATCACCAAAAGTGAAATTCCACCCCCAAGCTACCCCTTGCAAATTGGCTACGCTGAGGGGATGTAAGCAGGGGGTGACTTAGAAAGAGTTCCTGAGTAAACCTGAACCCTTTCCGACCCACTCCGAATAGTTCGTCTCTTTCAAATCTTTTGTGTCCCAACACCGTACAAAAATTTTTTGAGTGACTGGAAATTCTTAAATGGGAGGTCGTTGGGTAGGTGCCACCTTCTCTCACACTTGTGCGAATCGACAATCGTTAAATCCGTGAGAGACGCTCGGTGAGCGCGACAAATGTTCCTTGCAGCTTGAGCAAGCGAACGCTCGACTTTCCCAACGCCTGAAAGGTGGGCCACTCCTAACAACACCTGTCCAGTGTCACGTAATTTTTTGGTTTGACGAATATTTTTTTGAAGTTCAATTAATTAAAAGATTTATGCCTGCTTGTATTTGAACTCTGTAGCCCTAAGTTAGGTGAGAGTGGAATCGGTGAGTGACTGTTTTGCGATTTTTGTCCGTTAACATGTTCTGTTTCAGTTTGGATTGATTTGGAGGCAGTTTTGAGGATATTGTTTTCGTGTCGTAGCTTTTATTTACAGGTTATGCCATTACACCATGCCATGGACCTTATATCGATTCAAGCAACGGCCCTTGCCGAAGCTCTCCTGTCTCAGAGCGAGATTGGTTGGCTAGTAGGGCTCAGCGTGGCTCGCATTAATAGAAAATTGGTAGGTTTTGGAAGACTGTGGAACATCGTCGAAGAGGTGAACACAGGGAAGATCTCGCATGACGACGTTTCGGGAGGACAGAAACATAATAGGTACGCTCTGCCTTGCAGGACAGGACTAGATCCGCCACAGAACTCGCCTTGGAGCACGAGACCGTATTCATCAACGCATCTCGACGGGCTACTGTCAGGTGTCTTTTGTATGAATACGGTTTGAGCGCAAGGAAGCCGGCGAGATGTTCCCGTCTTACTCCCGAACATCGGCGACAACGTCTGAGATTTGCTATACAGCTCCGACGATGGATCTATCTTCAATGACAATTAATCGACATGTATACCAAGTGCTGTAAGTGACTTAGATGTCATTTTTTCCACACCTTTTTTACACGATTAGCATAAAGAGTAAAAAACGTGAATGTAACACAATATGATGCAATCGTTAATAACCTTAAACAAGTTACTAAGAAGCAACCGCATACGCATCAAAGGTAGTGAGGGCATAAGTGTAGTGAGTGGATAAGACCGGCACTCTCACCACGTTAAAATGAGAAGTGTAGACTTTGTCCTTTTTCATAACCGGCCAATGTCGGCTTTACACATACTGTATATATACATATGTATAAGTAGGTACACCTAAAGCACAGCAAGAGCAAATCAATAAAAAACTGAAGTATTTCTGTATATTTAGCTCATAAACATAATTTTATATAAAATATTAACATTAATATACATATGTATTTAAAAGTAATTAAACATTAATCAACAATATTTTTTGTAGTATCCTGTCTACTTGTTAATGATACAGAACAAATCAATAAGTTAACTTGCTCAGGTGACGAACAGGCAATAAGCAACTGATCATCCTTGGTATATCCTCCTTTAACTAAAATGTGTTCCAATTGCATGAAAGCATTAATAATATTGTTTTTGATAGGTCGAAATAGAATGAATTCAGTTTCTCTGTTAGCTAAGTAAAGTTGCATAGCTCGTTGTACTTCCGGTATTTTTGTTTTCATGTTTTTCTGACCTTCATGTACAATAGCTGCTACCTCAGTGGGTTTTCCAAAATCCTGTCCTGCTATAGTAAGGTCCTGGTTGGGCACATCTTCTGCTTGAATGATTTTTAAAATATGTTGTGCTTTTTCAATCCAGTGAAGAATATTGCCTAAAATACTTTATATTCATGATTTACTCTTTGAATTTACATATTATCAACTTACCAATCAATAGTTGTGTAACATGTGAAATGAATGCTTCACAAGAGTTTTTTAGCTGTTTGTCAATTTCCTTTCGAGAATCTACCAAGTATTCTTTAACTTTTGGAGTTCCTTCTAGTAGAAATTCTAATAAAGCGTTATTTGATCCAAGAGTAAAAATATTGTTTCTGTGATGGATTAAATCAATAGCAGCTTTTTGCACTGTGCTGAAATCCAATATCATTTCTTTTGCCGTAAAATCTACTTGGAATGGTGCAATTTGTTCACGTATTATCAATAAATGTTTAATTTGAAATAACTGACCATCAACTGGTGATTTTTCTCAAAGAAATTAAATTTGAGGCATTTTGTACAGTTTGAATACATATAACTAGTGCTTCTTGAGCAAGACCTTGAAACGTATCACGATCTAAACAAAAATAAAGCCTTGATAAACATACAAGAGTACGTTTCACAGTAGGATACCACATTCCATGAAGATCAGCAGGAGAATTTCCTGAAAGTAATTAAAAAACATATATTTATTTCCACAAATTGTTAGTGGAAAAAGTTAAAAAAAGTTACTAAAAAGTTACTAAAAAGTTACTAATTAATTAGGTATACTAAAAATTTAAACAGTTTTGGTCTTAATAACGCATTAAGGCCAAAATAATAATAAAATAACCATAGCCTCAAGTTATTTGCTTAATAGAATGATATAGGTACCTAGGTACAGGGTGAATTTTAAGTGTGTATTTAGTGTGTATATAATATTAGAATCATTGTTGTTTGATAAGAAATATTAAAATTAATTTTGTGAACTTATTTACACCCTCTTTTGGAAAACATTGTATCTACAGGATGTTCACACTCCTATGTGTGGACTAACTGCCTTATTTTAAATGAAACGTCCTATTTATATTTTTACAAATTAAAAAAAAAGGGTTTAAATGAAATACAGAATCTACTAAAAATATGCATCTTCACAGTTATTGCAATAAAATATAATTTTATAATCTACAGTGTAAGACTGTAACATCTGTATATATTTTTTTTATTTATTATCCCATTAGAAATTTGAGATTTTTATGGAAATAAGCCTTACTGAACAGCCATCCAGAAAAAAAGTAATCAAATCTGGCTATGAACGAGAAATGGAAATAGAAGTTATGTCGAAGCTCAAAGCGAAACTTGTCAAACTTTTGACAAGTGGCTGTAACAATTGGAAAACAGAAATAGCTGTCACATAATGTAACAGCCTTGACAATTAAATAAGATTACAAATTTAAGATATAATAGAAATATATATTTTTTGCTCGCTCAACTTTGATGACTTTTTTTTGGATAGCTCATTATTTACTTATGTACAAGAAAATATACATCCAAAAAAAAACTCATCAAAGTTGGCCGAGAAAAAAAAGACGTATGTCTATTCTTAATTGAATTTATAACCTTATTTACTTGTCAAGACTGTCACATCATATGACAGCCATTGTTTATTTTAAAAATTGTGACAAGTCACTTGTCAAAAGTTTGACATAACCGAAAAGCTTCGACATGACCACTATTTCCATCTCTCTCGTTCATAGCCAGAGTTGATGGTTTTTTTTTTTTTGGATGTCTCTATACTATCCCCTCTCCAATCCAAGGTCACCTATTATGACAAAATAAGTGAAAAAAATTAAGAAGTCACATTGACTTGTTTAGTTTTTCTATTGCATACTATATAAGATTATATAGAAGTATAATTAGCCAAAAATATGAAACCCATTTTTTCATTAAAATATTTCAAATCAGACACTAACAGTAGACCTTTCCAAATACCTGTGTAAGAACGAAAGTGTGCCATTTGAGCTGCATTAATATTTGCCACTTCTTGAGAATCTAATGAGACAACAGAACTTCTAGAATCTGATCTTTTGTCTCTTAATTCTAAAGCTATATTCTCCATATGTTCCAACTTTTCTGGATAAGCTAGGTCACCTGGGGAAGGTTTGTATCCACTTAAATCATGCTGGAAGAATACGTTGGCTCTAAACACCAATCTCTCCTCAACATCTTGTAACAACTGTTTTATTACTTCCACATATTTTGAGAGTTGTACATCTTCTACAATTTTTCCATTTAGTATCTCTTCCTTTAGTATCCCACAAAGTTCACTCAAAACTTCAATGTGGTTAATTGAAATAAGACTGGGCCGTAGTGAATCATAGAGATACTGACACAGAGTTCCTAGATAATCATTAAATTGATCAGATATTTTAGTAAAAAAGTGATTAAAGCATTTAGCTTCATCTTGGCACACTTTCATAACAAATAAGGAACAAGATCTGAATAAAATACTGTGATCATTTCTGTGCTTGTATTTAACTTCATTTAAAGCCCTAGATACTGCAACACTTAAAATTGGCAACCTTTGTGCAATATATGTTTTTTGGCAACTGCTTATTATATTTTTATACATATCATTTAATTCTTCATGTTCCTCCAAGTGACTCAAAATATATTTCACTTTTGTAGAAATACTTTGAAATTTTCCATAATATAACGAAAATGCAGAATCTACTAATGACTCTGAATCTTCACTGTTTTGGGACGAAACATTATTTTTATAATCTGGATCAACAATTTGTTTTGTTGTTTCTATTATAATGTTATTTACATATTCATATATTTTATTTAACAGTGTATTTAATAAACTTTCATATTTCATTTTATAAATTCTAGATTCTTTGAACTGGAGATGATCATTTAAGTAATGTATACTTTCATCAATATTTTCTAATATATTCACACATTCAATACTATTTACGTTTTGATTTAATCTTTCGACATTTTCTTGGCATTTGTTAAAATATGTGAAATAATTTAGTTTGTGTGAAAGACTATGTTTCTTTTCTTTCAGGATCTTCTGATGTGCCATTAACTGTTCGCTTAAGTCATGTAAATAATTAGTTTTTTTCCGTTACACTTTGATACTTTTGTTTTAACTCATTTAAAGAATCCAATGCATCATTTGAACTCTCAAATAATTTTTTCACAGTTTGACTGATGCCGAGCTAATAATTCATAATAACTCTGATATTGTTTTAAATTTTCATATTTAATGTCATTTTCCACAGAGACCATCCAATGAATGTAATCCTCTGTTTTATATATAACAGGTACATCAGATTTTGTTGCTTGATCGCTTAAATTTTCTGTGTCTTCTTTATTTGCAATATATATATGTTTTACCAAGTCGCTTATTTCATAAACTAAATCCATTTGATTATCATTTAAAGGTGCTAGTGGATCATTTGTTGACTGCCATTTTGAAATATTCTCTAGCACCCTGGACTCCTTGGTATCGGTATTCACATTGTTTAATTGACGATTCATTTTTAATACTTCATTTAATAAGTCCAATTATAAATTAATCAACTATCAACAAAAAAACACATCAAAGAAACTGTCCATGTCATCTCACATCAGCTGTTTTCATTCGTCATAGAAAACC
Organism: Aromia moschata; assembly: GCA_029963805.1. Taxonomy (NCBI): domain Eukaryota; kingdom Metazoa; phylum Arthropoda; class Insecta; order Coleoptera; family Cerambycidae; genus Aromia; species Aromia moschata. The sequence continues at coordinate 10,506 of JAPWTK010001257.1, forward strand.
ACACTACCCATGGTTTTAAAAAAAATAGCCAATGAAATCAAAGAAATCATATACGTTCATGGGTGCTTTCCATTTACCCGACTCCCAGCGACTCCTGTGTCGACTCATGTCAACTAGTGTTGACTTTCATCAAATGGGTAAATTTTTGGAGAATCAGTCTAAAGTAGATTTCTTTAATTTTATTACTCGAGTCCAGAAACCCGCTGGGGGGCGCTCTGAACGTGTTTCCAGTTGGGGCTATTTAATAAAATACTCTTATTTGGTTTCTTTATGGAAATTACCAACACTTCACACAACATAGAAGCGACCATAGACAATTGGTTTCTTTATGGAAGCGACTTTGCTAAACCAGTGCCAAACGAGAGGTCATGCGCCTTGTTTACGGTCATGAGAGCTATTCGTAACCTCGTTCCGGAATCACGTGATTTCGGTACGTGATTTATGCGGAACGGAAATGTTCAGTACGTTCCGAAGAAGGAACCGTTTTTCCATCACTAGTAATTTGTGTCGTCGACTCACGGCGACACAAATCAAATGGAAAGCACTTTCAGAGACACGAGTCGACTCGTGTCGGTAAATGGAAAGCACCCCATATGTACATATGTACATCAAAAAGTATATATATACAAAAAGTTTATATTTTGTCTATGTGTACATGTACATCACCGAGATTTAGAACAGACTAGAGGGAATGCGCATATTTCTGAGTTGGCATGCCTAATGTCTTAGACAAGGAAAGAGATTGTCTAAGCCTAATGTCAATCGGCCATATTGGCGGGACCGTAAACAAGGCAAAGTGTTGCGAAGTGATTTTTGATTGTATTTCGTTTTGTGTAGTAAAATTTGTATTATATTTTAATAGTTATCTGTCTTTTTAAAAACCAAACATTATGAGAAAGTGTATAGTGCAGGACTGCGGCAAGAGCCAGACAAATAAGGAAAATATGCCGGGAGTGACATTTCACAGGTCCGTATTTGACAATAAGTATTGTATTGACCTCTTTACAAATAATTTTATTTCCTATTCAGTATCAAAAGTTGGCACAATTTTTGTCTGGTATTTACTTTAAAATTGCTTATTATTACAGTGATTAAAGACATACTTTTTTACTAGGACCAATATAATGTAGTGTTTCAGAAAATATGTTTTTTTTTCCATTTTATTAGAGTATGTATTTGATGATGACACTATGCTGTCCTATGTATATAATTAATTCATTCTTTGATGATGTTAGCACATTTTCTATAATATCCTATTTCTGTTTGTAGATTGCTGAAAAATGAAACGAGACGGTCAACTTGATTGTTAACGATGGGGCGCTAGCAATGACTTTCACTTTCTAAACAAGCAGTTGTTTGCTTGGATCATTTCGTCGAAGAGTGCTTTGACAGAACTGCGTGTGGCATTGTACGTTTAAGAGAAAATTCTGTTCCAACGCTTTTATTAGCACCAGAAAATTATGACGAGCCAATGGAATGTAGTCCATCGTCATCTTCAATAAGTGAGGCAAAACAAATGAGTAGTGAAATCACAGAAGTTGTGAATGTTACGGAGGAATCATCATTTCAAGAGGTATCTGTACCATCAACTTCAAGAGGCTTTGTGTTTTATTATACATGTTTTATATAAATGTTTCAACTACATTGTAAATAAAAATTTAACGGATACTAAATTGTTTTTGGTTTTATTACTATATGGGCGTAGCCAAGGGAGGGCGATGGGGGGCGATCGCCCCCCCCCCCAAAGGGTCAAGTAAAAACCGAAATACTCGGGGGAATGCGGTTGCCCTTGGCTGTAGTGACCTTTTTTTTTTAGCTTATTTGTTTCAACTGTATTGAGCGCCCCCCCCCAAGATAACTACTGGCTACGCCCTTGTTACTATATCTATATATTATTACTCTTCATTAGAGTAATTTTAGACATTTCGTTGGTTCAAAATTTGAATTATTTGTTATAAGTGTGATTTTTCAAATCTTAATTTTTAAATGATGGATACAAATACTCATATATCCATTTGTGTATTTAATCTAGGTCTCCAAGAATTTCTTTACAGAAAACTAAACAAGCTTGCTCCTGTCTGGTTTTGAATGCATGCCTTTTTTTAACTTACTGTTGATAGTATATAAAGCCTTATATTTTATATTTATTTGTAATGCTATTCAAATTTGATGGCAACAAATACTTGCTGTCAATGCTAAAACAATTCATCTGTAAATCTTTTACTCTTAAAATTGATGATATATAATTTTTGTAAATCGTAGCCCCTAAAAATTTTAAGTACACATCTGGCAAGCCCGCCATATTGGTAGGACTATGTTTATACCAATTTTTACATATAGGGCAAATGTAATGCATTCCCTCTAGTCTGTTCTAAATCTCGGTGATGTACATGTATACATATTTGTTTGGCAATTTAGCACGTTCAAAGGGACAAACTTTTTATTACCTGGCAGGGCAGTATTTAGGTTCGGTATGTCAGTGTCACGACAAATTACACTCAAAAGAACTTACCCATAAAAAACTCTTAAAAATTAGGTCTAAACGCAAAGAAATTAGGTTCACAATACATTATGAACTTACAATTACTTAATTAACCTTTAATTCCCAATTATAAAACTGGGCTATACACAGCATCCGTATTCTTGCTAAAGAATCACAGATCACATGTTTGTGATATCACAGTTATGTAGTTCCATATTAGAAAAATTAACTGATTAAAATTCAATTACCTAAAAAAATTAAATCCTTAAAGTTAATAAAAGGAAGTAGTTTAGTAGTTTCTTTATGTAGTATACCTCGATGTAGCGAAATAGTTTAACAACGGCAGGCACCGCCGCGTACGCATCTCGATGGCCTTGAACGTATCCCACCCCTAGATACGGAAAGAAAGCAATCTCGTATAAACGCAGATCAGTTTGTATTTTGCTCATTTCTCTGAAGACGTTTTTTTAAATATTTTCTAAAATGTTCTCTTTGCACCGCTATTTCTTCATATTAAAACTACAGAATGCTTAACAGAAAATAAAACAATTCTAATACACAATAAAGAGGTTGTATATAATTTTTACTTTCATTATAACAACCACAATTTTTTGTTAATAATATGAATCTACTCCATAATCAGATTTATTAATACACCTCACTTGCTCGCATTCAAATACGCGCCTATATATGATCATTGATCATGCGCATAGCGCGAAAACCACTTTGCTGCGATTGGGTTTCTTTAAGCTGAATTCAGATTCACGCGTATCGCGTACGTGGATGCCGCGCTTTGAGTTATGATTGTTTAAAATCATAACCATAAAATTCAAATATCTGATTTTAACCAATCATAACTCAAAGCGCGGCTTCCGCGTACACGATAAGCGTGAGTCTGAATTCGGCATTACTGTCTTACAAAATGGTGGACCTTTAAATTTTTCCCTCCACTTACGTCCTACTGTTTACCAGTATCCAGTTAGTACACAAATCAGTGGACCCACACGCTCAGTGTTTATTATTTGTTATTCAACTTTTTATTTAGGCAATATAAATAGGTGCAACTCTATTTTACAATAAAATGTTTGAATCCTAGCATACAAGTAAATAAATGTTGTCTTTGTCCTAGCACGAACTAAAGCGGCTATGTTATGGGCACAATATAAACATCATAGCTGCTTAATTACTTTATGGAAACTCCTCACATATTTCTTCTAGGTATAGGAAACTCTTTATGTCTTTATACAAAGTAATATATTATGGTGTGTGTACGTTTATTTGTACTAAAACGGTTAGTAAAACATAAACAAAATATAATAATCTTTTGTTGGAACATGATTTTTGCAGTGCGAATGTTTGAGATGTACATTGTACGGTTTTTGTCTCAGTTGGAACGAACATGGAACGGTCTTCTACGTATGGCGGAAAAGGATCATGGTAACTGACAGACATTTCCACGTTTATTTACAAATGAAACGTTATTCCATCATTAGTTTAGCACTCATGCTTTCTCTGCACTTTTTACAGTTACTCACAGTACAACAAATCATTAAACACTCATTAAGTAATATTCGCTGACAGTATAGTGACAGAGCGTACTTCAAACTTCTACTTCCGCCTCTTCCATGATCTATGACTTTACCACTGGAATTTTTTTTTTTTTACCTTTTTTTTTTTTTTTTATTTTACTGTTCTGCCTCGTTAGTCTGTAATCTGCCACGGTATTACAATAAACCCAAACAGGTATTCGGAATCGGTTGCTAACCCGAGATAATTTTGGGAAAGGAATGGTAGTTGAAGAGTTAATTGTTTATTAGTTTTAATGTAGATTCCTTAACTTTATTCTGACCAGGCCTAAACCACGCCCCTAACGAAATTTTTTTTCTTTTAAATATCACGCCCATTCTTTCTATTCTTTTCCCAAACAAAAGATTGGTATGCCCTAATTCCATACTATCGATGAGCTTCAAACCAGCCTTATTTCATTCTCCACTCCTTTAAACAAAATACACTAAATTTGACCACAAATAAAAAAGTATTGCGGAAAAGTGTTTTGTTTTTTATGGCAAAATACGAAGAAGGGAAAATATTCGTCACGGGAACTATCCACATAAATATTGTATATCAATACCGCATTCTTCCCGCTTAAGGTATGATATCTAGGCGGTTGAAATAATACATACCGCTTTGCGCAATGACGTCACCTTGTGCCCACGATCCCAATATTTGCCATAAGAAGTCGTATTATTTTCCTTTATATTTTTGCTATTTTTCATTAAACTTATTATTTATGTAGATATGTTATATATATGTGGAGATAATTTTTGATAAATATCGACCGTGGAATTGGAACGATGAAATAATTTATATACAATAATTTATTGTAAGTGTTTTAGAAAGTGTTTTGTTCATGAAAGGATGTTTATGGGAAACTACATATGTAAAACAAATGTAATACAAAGTTTTATCCACAATCAGAGCAAGTACATATCATCTGAATTTAATTTATAAAAAATATATCTCATTGTCAGTGTCACGTCGAGGGGCATTTTAAAAAATCGTGTCAACTTGGTAGGCGCTCTGTTGGTTTCTATACTTTAGTGGATGTCACTTTACACAGTTCAATGAAAATAAAATACAGCTACTTTATAAAATGATTGTGGCTAAAAAACAATATTTGTGTTGCTGTTTTTAGAAACAGATATAATCCAGGCAACTTGATATGATTACGGATATTAATAATTAATAATACATGGATTTTTTTTTCGATCACTTTTTTATATAAGAGCGATTTAAAGAAATATTATTTTTCAAATAAGTAATAAATTACTGATTTGAATAGATATCTGTTTTCAATATATCCATCATCTAAAATAATTGTTGGTCAACACTTTGACTAATGTTAAATATAGATATTCTAATTATTTTATTACGTGTTTAATTTTGAGTGCAAACAGTTTTTCTTATTCTAAAGAGATATGTCTTAGGTAAAGCAGGAGTTGTCAAAAAATGATTATAAAGTAATAATAAAAAATAACAGTGTTTATTGAGATAATACAATTAATGTTAATACTTAGGTAAATGCAATAAGATCCGTACTTAATAATTTATAATCGTTACAATAAGATCCTTAGGTAACAAAGATAGTTTTAGGTCCTAAATAGTAGGGTAAATAGGATATATAAAATTATCTTTACAACTAAAATGGATATGTTCGGAAATTGTTTTATACAGTTGAATAGTTTTTAGTGGCTAACCTGTATATAATGATTACAACATAATAAAAACACAGACAAGGAAGTTTACTCAAACAAACCCTTTTAAAATTTGTTCCACAGTTTTCTTGTCCTGCCGTTTTTTCTGCCGTTGTACTCGATCAGACTTGCTCGGATTTTTTTCTCTATTGGGAAGGTTTTTTGATGGAACAGCTTCATTCTTCAAAGATCTAAATCTTTTCGGTTAATATCCGAGCAACTCATGTCTTAGATTTCTCTCATAATCTTCGTCAACAAAGTGATTTGAACAAATTCTGGCATTATTAACATTGAATGTATCTTCGCGTTTACACAGATGCCTCCACTTTGCTTTCAATTTCTCGTCTTTGGGAACGCCAAAAAAACTTGAAATTGTTTTTAGAACGATTGTTCGTATTAAAACCGTATACAGCACACCTCATTTTAACAAATTTTTGCTCTCAAAAATATAAAAACTAGCACAAACTTATCAAGTTGCCTTCAGAACACACTCCTCGGCTGACAAAAGTGGGCACAAGCTGACGTCACAGTCATGGCGCTCGGCTGCGCGATATCATACCTTCTATTTGTATACCGTGGTAATCTGCAGAAATTTTCTTTATTCCTTTTTCGTATTCCAAACAAAATATTATCCCGTTTTATAAAACTAAAACCATGATCTAAAACAGATAAACCAAAATTACAGTTTGGTTCGGGAACGCAAGAAACATGTAAATAAATGTCTAATTCTAAATTGGTTTTTAGTTTTTAGTGTTAATGTGTTATTGACAAAAGATATGTGGTGTTAACCTTATTAGTGTTTTTTACTGGTACTAAATACCAAATACTTGTTGGAAAATATAGCTATTGAATGATTTAAGGTGCCCTTAAAATATCTGAATGTTACACCAAAAAATATTTGTATAGGAAAAAACTTCAGAAAAAAATATTTACAAGACAATTTACTGAAATATTGCTTTCGAGATTTCCATGAACTTTTGTGATTTTCACCTTGTAGTGTGAAAAAATTTTTTTGAAATGATGTTTTGATGATAGTTGATCAGTATTTTTCTGGCGACATTTAGGTACCTATGTAGATTATAGTTTATAAAAAGGGATAACATGTCTGATGAGCGAAGAAAACTGAATAAACCAAGTACAGGAACTGTTCCAAAAATTAAAATTCGAAATAATGCGACTGTATTAAATGAACAAAATAGATCTAGAGGCTCCAACAATTTGGTAAGCATAACATATACATACATAGGTAGTTACTTTTTTGTAGGAGGTTAATTTACTTGGTGATCTAAAAATAAAATCTTTATATAGAAACCGATATTGTTCTAGTTCATTCCTTGAATTTGTTTTCAGGTCGGGTACTGGCATCACTCTCCTAATACTTCCACCTTTATAAAAAACCCAAGAAGGAAAGATAGAAATAATTATTTCTTAATGGATACTGCTTTGGAAGATTCTAATTTACATCAGATGAATGGAGCTATTTGCCTGAATCAACAGGGTAAGTGTTATTAAGTATGCATGTGCTGATCATATTTTTTTGAAAGAAAAAAATATGAAAATATAAATAGCTAATAATAACAGCCTAATAGATGTTTATAATTAGTTTTACAAAAATGTAGGTATTTGTATTATTTATAAATTAAGTTCGAGGATTCATTTGGAGTACTTTCAGTAGATTATTTGATGTGGTAGAGGTTCTGGTATGCTTCAGTTGTATTTCTCAAAACCTAATATTTCCTTCAATAATTATAGATTCCCTTTTAAAAATTTAAATTTTTCATTGCACGTTTTATAAAAATGAATAGTAAATAAAAGTGGTACTAAATTTGAACATTTTAATTTATGAGTAGATGCACTTTACTTGTCTTTCGTGGATTTAGGACATTGTTTCTAAAAAAAGTACTGTACTACTAAAATTACTATACCATGTACCTCCGGATGGGATACCGCACGCTTATAAACTTTCTTATTTTTCAAAAAAAACTTTACAGAAAGTTTTGCTTACCCTGAGATTCCATGAGCAATAGTCAAACTTGTAATAAAATAACAGGGTAGGTTTTCAATAAATTGAAAAATATACAATTTATTCTAAGTGGTCTCTTTATTTTTAATGTTTGTAAATAATTTAACAATGTTGTCTGCAAACTACATGTGCTTAAATAAATGCGGTGTTTACGATTACGATTACGTATGGAGTAGGTACATGCCCTGTGCACTTAAGCGATGCTTATATTGTGCCCCCATTGTCTAGTCATTCCATTAGTCCTGTTTCCTTAAGAAATTTAAGGACAGTTTCTAATGAAGCGTCTGTCACTTCTTTTGGTTCTATTGTTATAGCCCCCAAAGTTCGAATACCTGATAGCTGCCAGCGCTAGGCATTCGCATAATATGTGGAGGGAAGTTTCTTCCTCCTCTCCGCACCTGCAATCGGGATCATTTTTCACCCCGATTGCCGTAAGATGTCGCATGAGTGGACAGTGTCCCGTAAACAGTCCTACTATCCATCTCAGCTGGTTTCTATCCAGTTTTATGAAGTCTTTTGACTTGTCCCAGGATGGTTCCCCAATGAACCTCCGCAAGAGTGTCTCAACCCTGGGACTTTCGCCCAGTGCGATATATGTTTTTCTCTTAATAGGTCCTTCATGACCCTCCTGGCTGTACGGTAAGCCAGACCGCAGGTGGGTTCCGACCCTATCAGTGGAACTTCCGCCCCTTTCTTTGCAAGAAAGTCCACTCTTTCGTTCCCTTCATGGCCTTGGTGCCCTCTCATCCACTTGAGAGTGATATTGTTGTGTTCTGCTAGTTGTGTTAGCGAATCCATACAGTCATTAACGACCTGGGAATGTATTTCTACAGCTCCCAGGGCTTTGAGTGCTGCTTGGCTGTCAGAGATGATCTGGATCTTCTTATTTGTGTAAGACCTCTTAGTCATCTCCTGCGCGCAAGCGGATATTGCAGTTATTTCTGCCTGAAATACGGGTGCCAAGTGCCCCAGGTTTATGCTGATTTCGCACCCTGGGTCTCTATTTGTTGCACCCGCTCCAGTACTTTGTTCCGTTTTGGACCCATCTGTGTACCAGATGGTTCCATTCTGCTGGACTGGTGTGTGACTTCTGTCTTCCTCTCCGTCATTCGGTACGATAACCCGATAAGATTTGTGGAAGACTATGTCACGGCCAATTCTGTCCAACCGCATGTTTAACATATGGTTTTGCTTTAATTCTTCGATTATCTCTGTATGGAATCCCCGTTTTGTAGTGGTTACTCCATATCCGGAAATTTCTAGCCTGTAAGCTGCCATCAGAGCCTCCGCCTCCAGCACAATGTGTAGAGGCGGAAGACATAGCATTGCTTCCATAGCTGCAGTGGGCATTGTTTGCATGGCCCCTGTTATTCCTAAGCAGACAAGTCTTTGCAGCTTGCCTAGTTTTGCTATGGCTCCCTTTTTCTAGCTTTGTGCCACCAGATGAGAGAGCCATATGTTACTATGGGAATTATCACTTTGGATAATTCCCAAAGTGCCATTGCTGGTTTTAATCCCCATGTCTTACCAACCATTATTATGGGCCTACAAATTATGCGTTTGCAGGCCCATAGGCCCTGGTAGCCTGTTTTTTATTTCCGTCTTTTATTTTATTTTTTTTTTAGTAAATCCCTCTCCATTTGTGTGTATCTCATTTGCCTCCTTGTTCTAGTAATTTAAGTAAGAAGAGGGGACAGTAGGCCCCCCTGCGGAAGCTTTGGAGCCTATCCCTTGTTATTGCAATGGAGTGTTTTGTCCTGTTGTAATCATGGAGTTGATCCAGTCTGAGATAGGCTGTCCAACTCCTCGATTTTCGACAGCTCTTTTAATCGAGTTGAAAGAGGTGGTAGGTCCCTCTATATAGGTGTTGTCAAAAGGTCCCTAGTGCAATTTCTTTATTTCCTAGGGCCCGTTCAATCCTGTTTGTGAGTTCATGGATGCTCAGTTCACAGGATTTGCCTGCTTGGAAGGCATACTGGTGTCGGTGCAAAGGGTTTTCCCTTAATGCCACGTCCCTGATATGCCTGTCCACTAATTTTTCTAGCGTCTTTAGTAAGAACGCTGTTAGGCTGATGGGGCGAAAGGATTTTGCCTGGGCATAGGATTCACGCCCAGGTTTAGGTATGAATACTACCTCAGCCTTTCGCCAATCTTGTGGCACATAGCTTAGGGCCAAGCTATCCTCCTTAAACAATGCGCACAGAGGGGGAGGCTAGTGCTTCCAGCCCCTGTTGTAACATTATTGGCATTATCCCATCTGGGCCCGGTGATTTATATGGTGCAAATGGTTTCACAGCCTATATAATCTTGGTTTGGACAACTAGTTTTTGAGCTAGTCTCCAACTCTCCCGTGTTTCCCGAGTATTCGGTATTTCAAGGTCTGAGTTGTTAGTTTCTATGGGTGTGCTACCCGGGAAGTGTGTTTCCAGAAGTAAGTCCAGAGTCTCCTCCCCTGATATAGTACACCCACCCTGTGGTTTTTGCAGTGATCCCAGTTTACCCTGGTTGTCCTTCTGCAACATCTCGGAGTCTTGCGCCTTCCGAGGTTTTCTCGATTTCCTCGCAGTGTTTCCTCCAGGATTTTTCTTTTGCCTTTCTAATGGCATATACATATTCTCGACGGTGTATTTTGTATTCTTCCCATCGTCCAGTCCTTTTAGCATGGTTAAACAATATACGAGTCTCCCTCCTCAAGGAGGAGAGCTCTGGATTCCACCAAAGGGTCTCTTGTCGAGCTCTCAGTGGGTGTACTATTGGGTTGCTTAAGGCGGCAGCTTTCCTCGTATGCGTGAATGATAGTTTTCTTGATTAATTCATTCATCAGTTCCACTTCCATAGGTGTCTTTGGTCTAGCCGGACATTGTTCCAACCCCTGCCCTAGTATTTCTCTAAAGAGATCCCAGTTGCAGGTTCTTGGATTTCTGTACGTCAGTACCTCTCCCCGTGGAAGTGCAATATTGAATATTATATATCTGTGGTCCGAGAGTGACTCCTCTTGCGAAACGTGCCACTCTCTTATTTCGTTGCACACGCGAGGTGTGCCGATTGTTATGTCGATAACTTCCTGCCTCGCGTCCGTGACAAAGGTGGGTTCGTTACCGCAAATGGCCGCGGAATCCATACTAGTGTCCTGACTGGTTTTGGGACGTCCTTTTCATCAGTGATGATAAGTTTCGCCCCTGGCCAGAGGTTGCATCCCCCTCCGGTAGGCTGCGTTTGATGTCGCCGGCTTTTTGGAGTTTCCCCCGTTGGTTTTTGGGTTCGGAGGTCCTCGGTCCTGGTTTCTTAGGTCCTCTGACCCTCCCTTGATTCTGCAGGTTGCCCAGGTCCTTCATCCTGTATCCTCAGCCACTTGAGTTTCCTCTTTGCGGTCCCCGAGAGTTTCTTTGGTGGGTCTCTCGTTGCCGAGTCCCCCTCCCTGGTGGTTTCTTTCTGATCCATATAAGTCCCACGAGAAGCTAGGGAAATATCGGTCCGCTCCCGCAGAGCCCCCGCATGCGGAAGTAAGACTATATACAACGGGGTGCGCCTGGTACCCCGAGGTTTGTCGCAAGTGACTGACCCTCCCGTCAGCCATGCATCCCTTCGGCGCGCACAATACCTTGGGATTGGGAAGGTTTTTATGCGGCTCAGGTGATTAGGCCCAAGGCCCCGTGCCCCCTGGTCATACTATCCAATCCTAGGATCAGGGAGTCGTTGCATAGCCCAGGCGGTTAACGGTTTGTGCCATTAGCTGCTCCGCGGTGGCGCCTTCGTTCCGCACATCCAGGTTTTGGCCTGGTGGCTTCCCTTATAGGAACCACTGACCAGACTTATAACGAGTCTGGTATTTTTCCTATCCGCCACCTGGATATGTGCCTACTAGGTAGCCCAACCCGTAGGAATGCGCAGTTTGGTCAAAAAGTAACAAAAACTACATTTGGCAAAAAATGGATGCCAGAATTTTTTAATTATTTTATTTTATAAACAGAGTCGAGAAATCGTGGACCCTGACACAACCACATTAAGGAGTAGGTAGTAGTGACAGGTGGAGGAATTACAATTTCTTGTAGTTATGTAAGGAAACATGGGACCTGTAGGTCCCTGTAGGTTGATACTGAACAAATTGTGCCTCGCTAGCATGAATTCCTACGAATGCGTCACAATTTTTATTCCCATTAAATGTATAAACAAGATACATACAACACAAAAAGCAAGCAATGGTGTTTCACTATTGTGTATGTTAAGTTAGACTAATTAAAGTTATTAAAATTAAAATGAAACAAGACTAATCCTCAATTAGAGTACATTATGTATTTTTACCTACACTCTAAATAGTGAACAACTTGAAGTGAAAAAGCTGTTCATCAATTAGTTCACTATTTCGAAATTCTACTGTATAGCAATATAATAAACTGAAAAATACAATACGTACAGGGTCTGTTTACTTTTTCGGTGAGATCACATTAGCAATTTAACTGACCTCGTATCTCTTACTGTTTAAAAGTTACCATTGCAATCCCATTGAAAAAGTGATCAGACAACGTGTAGGTATTGCATATCGTACTTTATTATATTGTTATAGGTTTGTTCCAGCAATGACTTCGGAACATGTTATAAACTGTATTCAGTGCGCATGCGCGGGCTGAATTGTGTTTCGAACATGTTTAAAACAAAAATTTGCTGGAACAACAATAACAGTGACGTCAGATAACCACTACTGATGTCTAATTCTGTTATTAACAAATTGCTTTTCTTTCTTATCTGAATATTTCTGAAAGTGCATTAACCTAAAAGCATCATCGTCTTCAGAAAAAAAAAATCCACTTCTGAATCGCTTTCATCAGGAATGGAAAATAATTCCATATTATCCATAGTTAGGTATTTTAAATTTTCTATGCACAATGTTCAGACGTCAATGAAATAATAACGATTGAAAATAAAGAAAACACGAAAAACATAATTATCATTGCTATCGATGCAGAATAATAAAAAATAATTCTACACCAAAATTTAAAGCAAAATATGTATGTGGCATAATGATAAAATGTAAAGCATAATATTAAAAAAAAAAGAGTTTGGATGGTTTGTTGCGTAAGTTTAACTAAATGGTAGTTTTTAAACACCATGTACATACTTGAAAGGTAATAAAAGTATTGTTGCATAGTTTTAGGGTTCTACTGACCACAGTGCTTATATCGATATTTAATTTGCTAAAATGATCACTGCAGATAGTTTCAAATGTTATGGCGCTAAAGCAAAAATATTGAAAAAATGGGAATAACTCAAAAACGGTAAAAGATAGAGGAACATTATGAAAGTGTCTAAAATAACGTGTAAAATCGAAATATGGGATACAAAAGGTATCATTTCATTTAAAATAAGGAAGTTAATGTTTACTTCCGGTATAACCGGAAGTGTAGCCATCTTGAAAATATTTTCATCAAGTTCGCCATAGGCCTATTAGCTGAAGTCCAAAGTTTCAAAAGTCCGTCATTTCTACAAGCCCCAATACTTTTAATGAATGGTTTTGATCAATCACCCTATACAGGGTTGGCCCGTGTTGACTTTCACGACAGAAAATTATTCCAGCAAAAAAAAATTATATGTGCAAGAGAAGGCGGTGTCGGATGGGCCACGTCTTGACTGCCATTGTTGGCAATAAGCACAACCTGGTGTCGGATCATCAGGCACTGATCTGTATACTATTAGATAGGTAGTAGAATAAACCCCGCCGAATAGCCTTTTTCAGCGGATTCGAACAGTAGCCATTTTGTAAGTTAGTTTAGCAATGCAAGTGGGACTTTAGAGGCGTAGCATATGCGCAGAAACACTTCGCGGTTGTTTAAAGATGTAGAAAGTCTTATCCTGGTTAAAGTGGAAGTGGACCCCTTTTTCTGTGGTTTCTTTTTGTTTATAACTGTTGGAAAATTCTTTTCCTTTTTCTTTTTTTTTTTTTTTGGTTTTCCTTTTTTTTTTTTTTTTTTTTTTTTTTTTAAGGAAAAAATTTTTTTTTTTTGGGGGGGGGGGCCCCCCCCCCTTTTTCGGGGGTCTTTACCCCCCCCCCCTTTTTTTGGGGGGGGGGGTTTTTTTTTTTTTTTTTTTTTTTTTTTTTTTTTTTTTTTTTTTTTTTTTGTGGGTTTTTTTCTTCTCCCTTTTCTCTTTCTTCTGTTTTTTTTTTTTTTTTTTTTTTTTTTTTTTTTTTTTTTTTTTTTTTTTTTTTTTTTTTTTTTTTTTTTGGGGGTTTTTTTTTTTTTTTTTTTTTTTTTTTTTTTTTTTTTTTTTTTTTTTTTTTTTTTTTTTTTTTTTTTTTTTTTTTTTTCCTCCCCTCCCCTATATCCAAAACTGTTAACTACATTATGACTTGGGAATTACATAATGTATGTAACGTAATTAAATAAATGTAATAATCTTGCACTTTGCTATAGTGTATACACCATAGGAAAGTGCAAGATTTCAAAGCCGAGCATTAATAAATAAGAAAAGAATAAACTCTTCAAATAAAGGGAACTGGCAGAGAAATATTATATCCTTAGTTGCCAGACTGATATGTTATTTTAAAGCTGTTATAATTTATTCTCAGTCTCTTCTTCTCTTTTATTGTCTGTCTCTGTGTTTACATCAATAGGGAACCAATAAAATTATGTAGGCGGGACGCCCCGCCCATAAATTATAATGCGCACGTGTGAATTGTATTCTTCTCTAGACTCTAACAATAAGTACAATAATCGAAATAAGGAATCAGTTTAGCCGTGTTTGCGTAAATAGAATGTGTGGTTTCAACGAGACGGCTGCCCGGTCCACAACAGCCGACAAGTAACAAATTTCTTGGAAACCACATTTCCTGGGCGACTTATTAGTACTACGGGCACAATTAAATGGCCACCCAGATCCCCCGATTTATCGCCTAACGACTTCTTCCTTTGGGGATATTTAAAACAAACTATTTACGGACATGAACATGAAAGACCACGAAATTTAAATGATTTACGGGCCAGAATTGTACAAGTCCTAAATAATATTTCTCCTGAAGTGTTAGAACGCGTAAGAACTGAGTTTTACGATAGACTAGGTTTTTGCGAAGCACAAAGGGGCGACATTTTTGACCCACTTATTCAATAGGCATTTTTTTCTTTTTTCGTATTATAACCGTGTTGATTTATATTTTTATTTTTTTATTTTTTATAGAACTTCAATTTTACTTTCTTGCAGACCGGTTAATTAAGGAATACAAAAATTTGAAAATAAATACAATTATGTTCGTACACTTCTTTTAAGTGTATGGGATAATTGTAAAAGTCAGAATTACGTAAGAATTTCGTTTCATACGGCTAAGTCAATGTGCACGCCAATAGCGGCGAAAAAGTACTGAGTTCCACTCCACTCAAATTCAACGAAAGGCGTGTAGGCAATATCCCACCCCACAACCTGTTAGGTTATACGTTTCTAATAGGTGCACAAGCGTGAACCACTGTAGCATATAACTGTCTTTGTCTGTCCTTACTGGTGTCAATTAACATATTCTCTTCTACACATGTATCGCCAATATGTAATGGTGCAATTTCCTACCCTAGTATGTATGTGTATGTACATCTGTTCTGATGCTGTTGATAAGTAGATATGTATGTATGTATATGCGAGATGTATATACTATTAATAATGAAACTTTGAAACTATTTATTGTCTACTCATAAAGCAAACGATTTGTTTTTAATACACCGACTATTGTAGTGTGTATACACGGTGGAGACTTTAACTGGAATATATTCGCTAGCGGGGTGGTGAATGATTTTTCAAAAAATTCCCGAGACACGTCAACTTTTAAATGTATTTACCTACATGCTTTAGTTCATGCAGTAAATATAATTTTTAGTAATAATTTTAAAAATAAGGATTTACTGCATGAACTGGGTCATTATAAAACGAAGGTTTAACTTTTATTCTTATTACTATTCTTATTCTTATTACTAAAAATATCTGCATGAACCCACCTTAACATATACCACAGGGCATTTTTATAACGTCAACAGTCGTTTTCCCACTCCCACTTTTCATAATGCGTCGACCGTAAAGTCTATAGACTGTGGTATTGGGGGCCTGAGATTTAAATTTGATGGTTAAAATCATCTGTAGCTGGCAAAAGTTGTTCAGTGAACCCAGGCTAGGACGTATTAAAATGCCAAGGTTAATGGTAAGTTTACATTGGTAGAGTTCACTAACATATTTTTTTCTAAGCTACTCTACCCATTTTGGTAGAGTAACCGCTCCAGTAACAGCAATAAGGCTGCTTTACAGTTCGCAATTTTTATTGCAGGCAAGAAAAATTGCAGAAATTTTTATTGCGCGCAAGCGTATTTGTATTTTAAGTGTTATTTGTTAAGAAATTGTCCAAACAGACATATGTAAATACGCGTGCGCGCAATAAAAAATTGCTGCAATTTTTCTTGTCGGCAATAAAAATGTAATGCGTGTAACAGTGAACAAGATTGCTCGAAAAATCCGGGCCGTCAATAAAACATGTTTAATAGAAGCTGTAACTGTTTTATTAACTGTAGCTGTAAATGTTTTTTTTTGTCTGCCGCCCTCGAAGGGTAAAAAATAGGGATTGGGGTGTAATTTAGATTTTTTTTCAAAATATGTTTTCGGATTTGTTATCAGTGATCTCATAAACTCCTACATATAGGTTTTCAGATTCGCACAATTTTTTATTTTCGTCCGCCATATTGGATCACGTTTTTTTTTATACTATTATACAATACCAGTGAACCGGTTAAGATGCTTGGAATAAAACGGCAGTGACACTATGACAGTGCAATTGTTGATTATATTATCTTTTATTTAAAACCAACGTTAAAAATGATTTAAAAATTATACATTTTTTTGTAAAGTTTTTCTTTATACTTACTCATATATGTATTTCATAATATGTAGATAACTTTTGTTTTACCTATCACAGATATACAATACACGTTCGTTGACGTGCATAAGTAATGGTGGGTTATGCGAAATTTTTAGTAATAAGATAAAAATAGTAATAAGCATAAAAGTTAAACCTTCGTTATAATGACCCAGTTCGAGAAATCCTTATTTTAAAATTATTAAAAAATTATGTTTACTGATGAACTGGATTATAAAACGAAGGTTTAACTTTTATGTTATTATATTCTTATTACTAAAAATTTCTGCATGAACCCACCATAACATAGTAAGTAGGTGTAGTTATGATGATATTCTGATTATACACGGTGGAGACTTTAACTGGAATATATTCGCTAGCGGGGTGGTGAATGATTTTTCAAAAAATTCCCGAGACACGTCAACTTTTAAATGTATTTACCTACATTTTGCAAGTAATATGAAAAATATACCCCTTCAGGGGTGGCTGAAACCACCCTCGACATGATTTTTTTCAAATGCAACCCTATGGCTTGTGACCCCTCATTGTAAAGCTGGTGGAAAGAGGAATCCAACGCACTGATCAAATTTTAATTTTTAGTATGTTTGTAGGGTTGCATACAATTAAAACGTAATTTTATAGTTTAATTTATTTTTAACGCAACAATTTCGTACTCAAAATATGTGTTGTTTAGTTTTGGAATGTAAACCTTACTTTTCATATGTCCCCACAAAAAATTCCAAGCAATTTTTTGCCACAACTGATATTTGTTATTTTTTGCTAGTGTTTTTACACGGCCGCAAAGAGTAATTTAGTTTGTATGCTGTATTCAGAGTTTGAAACGAAGTGTTATTTCAAATTGGTGAAAATGTCTTATTTAACTGAATCACTAAAAATCGAAATTTTGATGATGATTGGATATGGTGATAGGGCGCGAACTCAATGCGAAGTTGTTCGCTTGTTTCGAGAAACGCATCCTGACTTGCCACCACTAAATCAAGGTACTATTAGTAAAATTGAGGCACAATATCGAGAGATGGGTCATGTCAGGAAAGTACCGAGTAAGAGGCAGGCTGTTGTTGATGACGACACGAAGTTGAATTAGTTGCTTGCTCTAGAAGAAAATCCAATCACTCCAGCATGTCAACTGGCCCGTGATAGTAATCTTAATCACAAAACAGTTTTAAAAATACTTAAATATGAGAAAAAACGCCCATATAAAATGCAAGCTGTTCAAGAGCTACTTGAAGATGATCCAGATCGACGAGTGGAATTTTGCGATTTATTGATGACTTGTATTGATCAAAACCAGTTATCTTTAGAGTGGATAGTTTTCTCTGACGAGGCTACTTTTACATTAAATGGGCACATAAATCGCCAAAATTGTCGTTACTGGGCTGAAGAGAACCCCCATTGGATGAGGGAACTTCATACTCAGCACCCACAGAAAACTAATGTGTGGGCCGGAATAATACAAGATAGAATTGTAGGACCATTTTTCTTTGATGACACTCTTAATGGAGCAAGATACTTGCGTTTACTCCAGCACGAACTAATGCCAGTGCTATGACATTTATTTCCAAACCCCTTAAACCCTAACTTGACCGACGAGAGGTTATGGTTTCAGCAAGATGGGGCCCCACCACACTATGCTGCCATTGTTCATCAGTATCTGGACAGAATTTTTCCCGGAAGGTGGATTGGGAGGCGAGGTAATATTGAGTGGCCAGCAAGATCTCCAGATCTTACACCACTGGATTTCTTTTTGTGGGGACATCTTAAAAGTAGTTTACATTCAGAAACCCAACAACATAGCAGATCTGCAGGAAAGGATAAGAGAGGAAATCAGAAAAATAACACCGCAAATGTTGCATAATGTAAGGGACGAAACCTACCACAGACTGGGATGCTGCCAACAAGTGAATGGTGCACATTTTGAACAATTGTTACGTTGAAAATAAATTTAATTTTTAAATTGTTTTAATTGTATGCAACCCTACAAACATACTAAAAATTAAAATTTGATCAGTTCGTTGGATTCCTCTTTCCACCAGCTTTACAATGAGGGGTCACAAGCCATAGGGTTGCATTTGAAAAAAATCATGTCGAGTGTGGTTTCAGCCACCCCTGAAGGGGTATATTTTTCATATTACTTGCAAAATGTAGGTAAATACATTTAAAAGTTGACGTGTCTCGGGAATTTTTTGAAAAATCATTCACCACCCCGCTAGCGAATATATTCCAGTTAAAGTCTCCACCGTGTATAATCAGAATATCATCATAACTACACCTACTTACTATGTTATGGTGGGTTCATGCAGAAATTTTTAGTAATAAGAATAGTAATAAGCATAAAAGTTAAACCTTCGTATAATGACCCAGTTCAGCTAAACAAATTTTTAGTAATAATTTTAAAAATAAGGATTTGCTGCATGAACTGGGTCATTATAAACGAAGGTTACTTTTATGCTTATTATATTCTTATTCTTATTACTAAAAATTTCTATGAACCCACCATTACTTATTTGCTAACGTCAACGAACGTGTATTGTATATTCTGTGATAGGTAAAACAAAAGTTATCTACTGATATCTATGAAATACATATATGAGTAAGTATAAAGAAAAAACTTTACAAAAAAATGTATAATTTTTAAATCATGTTTTAACGTTGGTTTTAAATAAAATGATAATATAATGTATCTAAAAATTGCACTGTCATAGTGTCACTGCCGTTTTATTCCAAGCATCTTAACCGGTTCACTGGTATTGTATAATAGTATAAAAAAAACGTGATCCAATATGGCGGACGAAAATAAAAAATTGTGCGAATCTGAAAATCTATATGTAGGAGTTTATGAGATCACTGATAACAAATCCGAAAACATATTTTGAAAAAAATCTAAATTACACCCCAATCCCTATTTTTTACCCTTCGAGGGCGGCAGACAAAAAAAAACATTTACAGCTACAGTTAATAAAACAGTTACAGCTTCTATTAAACATGTTTTATTGACGGCCCGGATTTTTCGAGCAATCTTGTTCACTGTTACACGCATTACATTTTTATTGCCGACAAGAAAAATTGCAGCAAATTTTTATTGCGCGCACGCGTATTTACATATGTCTGTTTGGACAATTTCTTAACAAATAACACTTAAAATACAAATACGCTTGCGCGCAATAAAAATGTCTGCAATTTTTCTTGCCTGCAATAAAAATTGCGAACTGTAAAGCAGCCTTATTGCTGTTACTGGAGCGGTTACTCTACCAAAATGGGTAGAGTAGCTTAGAAAAAATATGTTAGTGAACTCTACCAATGTAAACTTACCATTAACCTTGGCATTTTAATACGTCCTAGCCTGGGTTCACTGAACAACTTTTGCCAGCTACCAGATGCCAGATGATTTTAACCATCAAATTTAAATCTCAGGCCCCCAATACCACAGTCTATAGACATTACGGTCGACGCATTATGAAAAGTGGGAGGACTGTTGACGTTATAAAAATGCCCTGTGGTATATGTTAAGGTGGGTTCATGCAGATATTTTTAGTAATAAGAATAAGAATAGTAATAAGAATAAAAGTTAAACCTTCGTTTTATAATGACCCAGTTCATGCAGTAAATCCTTATTTTTAAAATTATTACTAAAAATTATATTTACTGCATGAGCTGGGCCATTATAAAACGAAGGTTTAACTTTTATTCTTATTACTATTCTTATTCTTATTACTAAAAATTTCTGCATGAACCCACCATTAATTGCCAAAAATATATGTTAATTTTGACAATTTTGACGTATACTTTTGACGGGAGTTTGTTATACCGCCTTTATTTTATTTAACCTCAAACTGTCTAAAAAATGTGACAACTGATGTACAATGTGTGAACTTAGGGTTAGTTCCGTTATATTATAAGTATAACAATGCTTGCATAAAAAAATCTGTTTCAATGAAATATTGAAATTAAATAGATTTGTTTGTTTTCTTACAGCGAATGGCGCAGTCTCTTCAAATACAAGTTCTTCAACGTCTAGAAGGAATTCAGGAACAACTTTAAAATGTGACAATGTTACTAAATATCCAGACAAGAAGCAAATTGAGGATAAATTACACCAAATAAGGGAATATTTAAAGATTACTGCTTCACTCATGACTGACATGAAGAATACAGATGATCAGGTGAGTTAAGTTAGGTATTTTTTTTATTTTTAATGCACGTCATAACATAATTTATATTAAAAATTTTGGAGAAAATTTAGTTCGAAAAAAAATAATCGTAAAAAAGCATTAATTATTATTGATATTCATTGCTCTAATAAACTGCTCGTCAAAACACTTTAGTTTAGCGCCATTTGCGTTCTATTCGAGTTAGAGACGCGGTTTTTAATTTTCGGTATCCTATAAGGATGGTTTTAATGCCCCGAAGTTGCTACGCGGTGACTTAAACGGTTCGCCGTCCATACCCCAAAGACTAACCCCATGTCAAAAATTGAATTCGCATGATTTTGACGGCAATATCAGAGACCTACAGGATGGACTAAGAAGGACGCAGTTGGATAAAAACTCCATCCCGGCACACATTAAGACCTGCTCAATAAGTTCGTCTCCTCAATAAATTTGGTCGCTGTCCCATCTCTTCAACCCATTTCCAGACCCTCCTAAGCCAACCCCTTTACATTTACGTTGGGTTTTGTGTGGTTTGACCTCTGTTGGGCGAATTTGTTGATCCTAATGCTGCCAAATACATTGAGTGTGGGGTGTCACAACTGGCTTTCATTCTTTGACAACCCAAGCACCCCTCCAAACCACACATACACCGAGCCCCCACCCACCCCCCTTCTGGTTCCGCTCCATCAGGAGTCTGCGTGGGATGTCTGTTTGTCTCGAAATCATGTCATAGCATTACTTGAAGACTCTTGAAGTTGACGGGACCTACTGCGAACGGCCGATTGAGCGCCTAAAGTGATATTCCATCTCCAGCCCACTCCCTTGAAAATTTGTCGCGCTGAGGGGTTATAAGCAGGTCTTGATGCGTGGGGTGATTCAGAAAGCCTTCCTGAGGATGCTTGAACCCTTGCACATTCCGAGTTGTCCATCTCCTTCAAATCCTCTTTTGCATTTTATCACCATCTTTTTTTTGACCCCCTCTAAAACAATTTTGAGTGGATGAAAATTCCTGTAAGAAGGCTCGTTGGGTAGGCGGATCGTTCCTTTTCACTTATGTGAATCGATAATTGCGAAATTTGCAGGGGAGGTGCTTGGTACGCGCGGCAAGTGTTCACTGTGACTTGTGCTCATGAACTCTCGACTGACTGAAGACTTTTTAGATTAGCGCCATTTATGTCCTGTTCGATCTAGAGACCTGTGGTTTTTAAATTTCGGTAGCCTATAGGGTTGGTTTCAATTTCCCGACGACGCTATGTTGTGATTTAACGGTTCGCCGTCCACATCCCAAAACCAACAAATTGTCGAAATATGAATTCGCAACGGATTTTGACGGCAATTCAGAGACTTACGGGATGGACTAAGAAGGACGCTGTCGGGGAAAAATTCCATCCCGGCACACACTAAGACCTTCTCAAAAGGTCGCTACACTGTGGTTTACAAGGTTGGTCCACACTCCAAAAACCATCCTCATGTCGAAATATTAATTCGCAAGATGCTGGCGGCAATTCAAATACCTAAGGGAGGCTGGTCGTTTGGTCGCTGTCCCATCCCTTCAACCCTTTTTGAGGCCCTGTGAGCCCTGTCTATAGTTACGCTGGATTTTGCATGATCAGACCTCTGTTGGGTGATTCCATTGATCCCCATGCTACCTAATAAATTGGTGTGGAATACCACAATTCACTACCACCCTTTGATTATTCAAGCGCACCTCTAGGCCACCCCTGCATCAACCCCTTTAGTTCTGCCCCTCGTGTGCCATCTCGTTAGGTCTCGAATTCATGTCCTGGCATAACTTGAAGACTCTCGAAGTTGACCGGACTCACTGTGCACTGCTGGTTAAGCTCAAGTGAAATTCTCTCTCCAACCCACCTGAAATTAGCCGTGTTAGGGGTTGTAAGCAGGTCTCTACTCGTGAGGTGACTCAAAACCTTCTCTCGATCTCATCTCGATTGTATCTCGAGTCGTCTGTCTCCTTCAAATTGTCTTTTGGCTTCTATGGTCCCTTTTCTTTGACCTTCTCCAAAAAATGTTAGAGGGCCAGGTTAAAATTCCTGAAATTCAGGCTCGTTAGGTAGGCACAACCTTCCTTTGCACTAAATTCGTGAGAAATGCTCGGTGCGTGACGCTTTTTTACTATTTGGACATATGAACACTCGACTGTACACCTCACGCGTATAAACTTGATCACAACCCCTCAGCGCGGCAAGTTTGCCGGGGATTGATTACGGGGGCTCAAAAAGGGTTGAAGGGATGATACAGTGACCAAACGCTCAGGACTTGTTGGGGAGGTCTTAATGTGTGCCAGGATAGGGGTTTTTACCCACCAGCATCCTTCTCAGCCCATCCTGTAGGTATTTGAATTTCTGACAGAATCTTGTGAATTTAAATTTCGACATGGCATTGGTTTTTTTGGTGTGGACGGTGAACTCTTTAAGCCACAACGTAGCAACTTCGGGATATTAAAACCAATCCTATAGTCTATCAAAGTTTACAAGTCTCCAACTGTTTAGTTATATTTTTTAATATGTACTCGTAATATATTATGTATTGTAAAAAAAAATGTATCAAGAGGAATGGAAAAAATAGTATGCAAACAACGTGCAATGTATGTTTGTGATTCAATATTGTGATAAACATAACAACATAGTTATAAAGTTTTACCTCTACGTAAAGAATAAATCAAGCTAAATCTTATCTCCACATCAGTTTGTAACACTATAAATGTAAAAGCTACCGTCTCATACAACAGCCTTCCACTAAATTAAGTGTTAAGAATCCACGAAAATTAAGGCATATATGTAAATTTTTTTAATGGTGTAGGTAAAGGAAATTCAGGCCTAAAATTCGATGTTTCCTTTATGTATTTTTTTATTATCTGTATTTCAATTGATACTTAAAAATAAATTAACTTTTTGAATTTTGGGTGGCCAACGACTAGTGCTATTGTCCTACTGCATATGTACAAAAAGGTGTAAAAGATGTCAATTATTTTGTAATATAACTTAATAAAACCATTAAAATGACTTAAATTTCAAGTATGTTACATCATTGTACTTGGAATAAAACAGGTACTAAATACTCGGGGGTGGTTTCTTCAGCTTTGTGTAAGGCTGCAATACGGATTTTAAAGTGAAATCAGATGTAGTTTTTCATGCCATTTACAGTTTTTTTCACGTTCGTATTTTTCAAATAACGGAGATATAGGCTTTTAACGTGATTCTGGTTTATGATTCACATACATTCACAATATTCACCCATTGTGATACACCCATATTAACCCATATTAGCATTGTGCATATTGGCAACAACAAATTGTCCAAGTTTATGACGTGCAATAAAAAAATTACTATTACCATGCATTTATAAAGTAATGTTCTAAGTAATAATCTTTTGTTATATACAGACGTCTGATCAAGCAGAGAAAGAAAATTTAGAAAAGATGATGAATGATTTACGAGACAGTGAGAAAAAATTAATCACTATTTTGGATCATATAGATTCTAATGATGCTAAAGAGACGTCCGCTGAACAGGTGAAAACAAATTATGTTCATGAAATTTTGTTTGCTGTATTTGTATCACAGAGTGAAAACAGTTCTAACCATTATGTGTCATTTTAACTCCATTTTTAATAAGTTACTTAACTCTTTCGCTGCGACGCGACGCAGCTACTAGTTTGTCCAAAGCGGCACTATGCTGCCCTGATAAGAAATGTCCTATCTACTTAGTAGATAAGATTTTTCTTCTTAGCAGTGCAGTATGTAAAAATATAGTTTTGGAATTAAAATTTCAATGTTTTATAGTAGTTAACAATTGTTTACACACAATGGTAATTGTGTGTAACGGTATAACGGTGTAATTTACAATGGCAATTGTGCAGACGCCGTGCGCACTAATGGGTAAATGAGCACAAAAATATGTCTTAAAATAGGTAACAATTAAAAAGGAAAAGTGTTACGCACTGAAAATGCTCTCAAATTTTCTTTTACTTAAATTTAACTTTAGTTTCCGAAAATACATTTTATTAAAGGACTTATGAACTTAATGGACTAGACGTTTTAGTCAAATTGGTACACATTATTGATATAAGATCTCATTTGCTAATAACCAACATGGTGGACAACTTAGGAAAAGTATCCTGTTATTCTCAGTGAAAGGGTTATAGTATTATATTATAAGGCAACGCTGTAGTTGATAACCATAATCTATTACTAACAATGAATGTATTACTAGCTTATCCTTACCAACAGGTTTCAATATGGTCAAGATATCTTGGAAACTAATTATTTTCGCAATGTACACCTATGGAGACTAGTCATGTACATCTTATTTTTATGATTTCAACCAATTTGGTAACATTTTACTTATTCTTCTGAGTGAGTGTTTTGCATTTAACAATTAATTGAACAATAAATTGATCAAGTTGACCATCAATTTATTTTTGGATATGTAGAACAGAAATTGTCGTCAAATTTATGACCTCCAATAAATTGGCCAATAAATTATAGAAATAGTACTTGTTTAAATTTATTGATCAATTTGGTGACATTTAGGAACATCGTTTTTTTTTATAATACCAACCTAATTATTAACTGTCAGTGGGATTGAACAGTTAAGGGGATTGAAAAAGAGATAATAACATAAACAACTGTACAAAACAGTTACCTAGGCT
This sequence comes from Aromia moschata, assembly GCA_029963805.1. NCBI lineage: Eukaryota > Metazoa > Arthropoda > Insecta > Coleoptera > Cerambycidae > Aromia > Aromia moschata. The sequence goes on from JAPWTK010001257.1 coordinate 35,980, forward strand.
GATACTAGATAAAAGATAACCAAAACCGACTTTAATAATGATAATGAACAATGACTATGATTTTAAAGCCAATCTTTCTTTAACCACAGTACAGCCAACATTTTGTCACGAACATGTTTAACCATTGGTAATTCCAAAATTGTGAAATATATTGAAAAACTAATTTTCATTAATTGAACAGAATTTTATTCAACATATTGTTAAATGTAAAGCAGGAGAAAGACGATCTCCTTAATATTGCAAGATTTTTGCATTATTTCTTTTTTTATTAAAAAAAAAAATTGGCATTTTCCACGAAACACCGAACTACTATACTTTTCTCGACGCGCGTTTCGACAGTTGGCATTTTCAAAGATTAAAACTTACGAGAAAAGTATAGTAGTTCGGTGTTTCGTGGAAAACGTCCAGTTTTTTGTTTCTACGCAGGAGGTTCCAGTACTCACTCAGGATTTTTTTATTTATTTAGTTTTTCTCGGACATGGCTCTATAACTTTTTTATTTACAATATTTAATTAACAAAAATTACAAATAACGAAACTTTGAAATTGGATATTAGGCATATAAATCTGTATTTATTGACATGGTTGGCAATTTTTATACACTTCCGGTTTAACCGGAAATGGCTAACTTTGATTTTTAATGGCACATATGTTTATTTGCATTTGTCTCCATTTAAAACGCTGAGTACAATGATTTGTCACTTTTTTAACACATTATCTGTTTTTTTTTTTATTTACACCTTTTCTCTCGAGTTACCTTTTTATTGAGTTTACGGTTTTAGTTTGAGTCAAGTAGACATAGAAAAATTAATTTATCTGTTTTTGTCGACAGTTTTCGTTTTCAACGTGTTTAAATATGAGGAGAAATTTTTTTTTATGTTTTCTCAATTTTTCAGATGGGATCACGTTCATAAGATTATTCAAACAGTTATTACAAACTCCATTTCATGATTCAGAATTCTCAGGAGGAAAACGTAATCAAACACCAAATGCTTGGAAATATTAACACTAGATACTTGATTTTAATGCACCCACATTAGGTTAAAAACAAAACCATTCCTAACTCTGTAAATACATCTATTTTACTATACAGGGTGGTCCAGGTTAAACGTCATTAATTTTCATATGTTATAGAACATCGAAAAAAAGTAGACTTTCATAATAAAACTTTGTTCAGAAATGGTTCCTATCAAAGATACAGGGTGTCAAAGTTGTGGAAAAAAACTGTTTTTTTCGTCATAACTTCTAAACCACTCGGTCGATTTCCATCAAATTTCGCACACAGACTAATGTAGTACATCTCTAAGTAATGATTAAAATAGTGGCGTAGATATTGGGGGTTGGCACCCCTTCTCCCCTCCCCATCTTCGGCGCCACTGGATATTTTACAAAGAAGATTCGATTTTGGATTCCCTGTTTAATTTAGAAAAAAAATTACTCTTGCAAATTTTCGATTTATGGCTTCGTTTTTGAGATATTTATTTTAATTTAAAGTGTTGCAAGCAGGCCAAAACTTATGACTGAACTACCAAGAAAATATGAGAGGCCAACATTTTTTTAAACATTTTATTATTTACTAGACATAATGTACATCAAATATACAAAAAAAGGCAAATAAATTACACTAATAAGTTGTCAAAATATCCATTTGGAACCTGCTCTTCTGCGCTGAATTTCAAAAATCGAGTACACCTTACTCGCCAATCGGACTAATAAATGAGATTAATAAGTGATTCTCAATCATTTTTATTTTGACATTTCTGATATATTTATTACTTGATGTATGTTTGGTACAGTGTGTGTACTCGATTTCTTATAAATATCTAAATTTCTTAAAGAAAAATGCCCCTGTTTAGCAATGTTGAGTATGCAGACATGCATTTCATTTATTGATTTTGGAAGTGCAGCAGCTGCCATCAGGGAATACCGAAGACGGTATCCAGACTGAAGGCAACCAAGTGCTCGTGTTTTTGTGAGTATCCATCGCCATTTTAGAGAATTTGGATTGAAACATACTCGAAATCCAGAGCGGACTGGGAGAAGAAATAATCATGAAAATGCCATACTGAGAACATTTGACAATAATCCTCGATTGAGTTCTCGAGCAGGCAGCGTTACGTTTGGAAACATCAAAATCAACAGTGTTACGTGTACTTCATAAAGATAATAGGAAGCCATACCATTTACAGCCTGTACAGAATCTGCTCCCTGGTGACGAAAACCGTCGCATTACATTTTGTAACTGGCTACTTGATTCAATTGGAAGGAATCCAGAATTTTTTTACAAACCATTCTTTGGACAGATGAAGCTACCTTCACTAGAACAGGGATTTTTAACCACCACGATTGTCATGTCTGGGCTCAAAAAATCTAAGAGAACCCCGTGTTAGGTCTGTTTTTTATGAGTTTAGCGTTAATGTATGGCTGGGTCTTATAAACGGTTATGTTATTGGTCCATTGTTTTTACCACCACGGCTTAATGCTAACCTTCTTTTGAATTTCTTAACCAATCATCTTTTTGATTTGTTCGATGAGGTACCTATCGCTACGAATGAATAGCTGGTTCCAAATGGACGGTGCTCCAGCGCATTTTGGAAGACAGGCAAGGGCATGGATGAATGTAAACTATCCAGAGAGATGGATAGGGCAGTTGACACAAATTGATCAACCAGAAGTTGGAAGGGGGCCAGTGGCGTGGCCTCCAAGATCACCAGATATTACGCCTTTGGATTTTCATATGTGGGGATACTTAAAAGACATTGTTTCCGAGACGACAATGGAAACACGAGAAGAGCTGGTGGAACGTATTGAAAAGGCGTGCCGTGCCGTCAACTGAAGGAAAATCGTCCTCAAGTCTTAGCGCAATTAATTCCGTGGCCAAAAGGGTTCAAAAAACGCATTGAGGTCGGTGGATTCCATTTTGAGTACTTATTAGTGTAATTTATTTGTTTTTTCTTTGTATCTTTGATGTACATTATGTCTAATAAGTAATAAAATGTTTAAAAAAAATTTCGCCTCTCATATCGTATAGAGATATCCAAAAAAAAACGTCATCAAAGTTGGCCGAAAAAAAAAACGTATTTCTATTCTTAATCGAATTTATAACCTTATTGACTTGTCAAGACTGTCACATCATATGACAGCCATTGTTTATTTTACAAATTGTCACAGTCGCTTGTCAAAAGTTTGACATAACCGAAAAGCTTAGACATGACCGCTATTTCCATCTCTCTCGTTCATAGCCAGAGGACTTTTTTTTTGGATGTCTATATTTTCTTGGTAGTTCAATCATAAGTTTTAGCCTGCTTGCAACACTTTAAATTAAAATAAATATCTCAAAAACGAAGTCATAAATCGAAAATTTGGCAAGAGTATTTTTTTTTCTAAATTAAACAGGAAATCCACAAATAGAATCTTCTTTGTAAAATATCCAGTGGCGCCGAAGATTGGGAGGGGAGAAGGGTGTGCTGACCCCCAATATCTACGCCACTGGAGAATTTCTTTAAATGATTTTAATCATTACTTAGAGATGTACTACATTAGTCTGTGTGTATATTTTTTAGGAAACATTTCTGAACAAAGTTTTCTTATGAAAGTCTACTTTCATAAAAAAATTTTGATGTTCTATAACATATCAAAATTGATGACGTTTAACCTGGACCACCCTGTATATTTAAAATTGCATTATTTCCATGTACTATAGTTTGATGAACTAATAGGTTGTCAGCGATCTGGATATGTTTTGGCTTTAAGCTTCGAGCTGCTTTGGAAAAATTCTTTCTTGATTCTTCATAAATTAAGAGTTCATTTCTGTTATAACTAACTCTGTGATCACACTGATCACATTACACCGATTTTAGATTTCACAGTCCACTAAGCTTCAAAATATTTTGGACATTGTATCATGGGCATGTAGATTTTTTCTGCCATGCTGCCATTTCAATCATCATGGGATATAGAGTTGAACAGAGAATTTAAAAGTGAATGAGATAAGCTAAAAATATGTTCACAGTTTTATTTATAATAAAAAGTAGGTCGCCTTCTGCTTAAACCGGAAGTCATAAAAATATGCCTACTAAATGCCTTACCATTAATGACATAACTCCTATGAATTTTAAAATATTTTATTAAGAAATAAAGAAATTAGAGGCTAAATAATAATAGGTTATATTTGACCTGTAATTTATAATTTATTTAACATGCAATTTATAATAAAAACTCACTACAACGAGAACCTAATATAAAAAAGCTTCAAGTATAATATAACAATAACAACTGACTTAAAATAATAGGCATTATATGTAAAATTAATTCCCCCCATTAACACTTCATTTCGCACTTGTTAGAAGTGGCCATATAAATTAACATAAAAAAAAAAAAATATTAGTAATAAATCAACTCTGTTTATATTAATTTACATGACAATTTGTTGTCACGATTAACAAAACTTGAGACAGGTATATGTATTTAATACCTTAAGGGATTACTTTGCACCAATAAGGAAATTATTTTGAATATAAGCACTTATTAAAGTTGTTTTTGAACATAAAGATTATATATAGATTATAAAGATAGATTATATATAGATTATAAAGATATTTTAGACGATTTCCGTGAAACAGTATTTTATTAACAGTGATATTAATTTTTTTTTGGAATCATCTCATTATTCTGCATACGGTCATATAAAATTTTCATTAAGTTCCATATCAAGTATTTCGAGAAAGTCCACATTATTTGTCCGTTCCTTACAATACTTGATCTAAAGATCAAGACGGCCGGCCCAATCACTTGATTTGATCCTCTGTGATATTTTACGAGGTTACATTAAAGATAAAGTATAATAAGGAACAGCTAAATAATGTGAACGACTTAAGAGCTTAACCCGTTAAGCCCTGAATGGCATAATTTTGACGATCAAGTTTGAATTAATACCCTACACTAAAATCGAGCCAAAAATTTTTTTTAAAATCACAGTACCCCATGTTTTCGAGGGTACTCTTTCGAATGGTGATGGTTAGAAATCGAAAAAAAAAATTAAGCATGGAAAAATCGAAAATTAAAAAAAAAACGTGTTTTTTCGGCCCTATTTTTTTTTTTAAACTATTTTTCGGCCTCTGTACATTTTTTACACGTCTCAAACTAGTTTAGATGGTGGAATAAACGTCTGAAGTTTAATTTCGTATGGTCAGATATGTCTTAAAAAAATTTTGGTCAAGCAAAATGGAGGTCAGAGTGAGAAATTTCCTTTTTCAACTTGACAATTTTTTTTCTCGAAAACTATAGACTTTTGCCAAACACTCCTAAGAACAAAAATGTCTTGAAATTTGTCAAGGAACACGCACAAATTTTTTAAGACAATTTTTTGATTTTCTGAAAACTCGGAAAATCTATTTTCCAAAAATTTCGCAAAAAATTCTGAAAAATTTTTTTCGCGATTATTGACTAATTTGAATAGTAAGTAATAGATACAAAGCGATCAAGAAAAAAAATAAATTTCAATGATTCATCTAATTTTATATAAAATTTTTAGATTATATTCTATATTTATTTATTATGCTACAACTCACTAGCTCAGTGAAATAAATATAAATCACAACTTTATTTGCAAAAATATATATATGTATATCAAGTAAAAACTATGTCAAGAGTAGATTTTGAAGCTAGATCTTTCTCGAATAGTATTGACTAGCAAAAAATTTCTAGGAACAAAAAAAGTCTTAAAATTAGTCAATGATCACGCGAAATTTTTTTTCAGAATTTTTGCGAAATTTTTTGGAAAATTGGATATTCCGAGTTTTCAGAAAATCAAAAAATTGCCTCAATTTGTGCGTTCCTTGACTAATTTTAAGAAATTTTTTGTTAGGACTTTTTGGCAAAAGTCTATAGTTTTCGAGAAAAAAAGTTGTCAAGTTGAAAAAGAAAATTTCTCACTGACCGTTTGCTTGACTAAAAATTTTTTTAAGACATATCTGACCATACCAAATTAAACTTCAGACATTTATTCCACCATCTAAACTAGTTTGAGACGTGTACAAAAATGTACAGAGGCCGAAAAATAGTTTAAAAAAAATCGGGCCGAAAAAAACACTTTTTTTATTTTCGATTTTTCCATGCTTCAATTTTTTTTCCGATTTCTAACCATCGCCATTTGAAAGAGCACCCTCGAAAAACATAGGGTACAGTGATTTTAATTTTTTTTTGGCTCGATTTTAGTGTAGGGTATTAATTCAAACTTGATCGTCAAAATTATGCCATTCAGGGCTTAACGGGTTAAAATGTTGTGTAAAGAGAGCAATAAGGTCTGAGTGTTTATGAATATAAGATCATTTATAGACAGATTAGAACTGTATTACTAATAATGGTAAAAGTTTATGTTAACTACTAGTTTATATTATGGATTATCATTAAATAGTAAATTATTGGTTGTTGGTTGTAGGTATTGGGCGACTTACCAAATTAACTGAAAAATTATTGCCAAAAAATTATTGATTTTTTTGAAATACTCATTATGTATGGGGTTACATTAGTGATCAGACATAATAAGGAATAGTCGAAATCGAAATCGAAAAATGAAATTTCGAATTTTTCGAAATACTCGTTTTACAATTATTTATGATACTTATTTATAATTCTGTGGAACTCCCTGAAATTTTGTATAGTTGTCTGCAGAATAGTACACTGATTCTAGAAAGAGACTGAAAAAAAAACAGTTCCATTATCTGTGGCACTTTTGCTAAAAGCAAAGGTGCCACAGATATTGTTACGTATTTCTCGTGGGTTCTTCAATTAATTCCACAATAACTTCAAACACTTTTATTTCTCGTGATATTTACAGTTCAACAGCTCATAAACAACTACATAAACAATTCCTTAACAACTGTCAGGGGTGTTTGGCCTACTTATATACCCAAAAAACTATAATTCCAGAATGACATCAAGAAATATCTAGTAAAATCCTGACATTTTTAAGTTGTCAAAATGATAGATCACAGAACAACGAATAAAAATCAAAAAATAACAATAGTTCCATTTATTGACCCTGGCATTTCTGTGACAATATAATAAATGAAGATCGCCAAAATATGCAAAAGAAAAGTCAAACAACATTTATTTGAAAGAGTTTCCTATTATATGGAGACATCAAAAAAAAAACGTCATCAAAGTTGGCCGAGAAAAAAAAGACGTATTTCTATTCTTGATCGAATTTATAACCTTATTTACTTGTCAAGACTGTCACATCATATGACAGCCATTGTTTATTTTACAAATTGTGACAGTCACTTGTCAAAAGTTTGACATAACCGAAAAGCTTAGACATGACCGCTATTTCCATCTCTCTCGTTCATAGCCAGAGTTGATGACGTTTTTTTTTGGATGTCTATACAAAAAATGGTTAAAAAGATACAGGCATTACCTATATTTTTGTTGAACCCTATATTTTATACATAAGTAAGAAAATAAGTAAAACATTTAAAGGTGGGAAGTAAAACGTTAGGAAAACTTTTGGTCATGTATGTAAGTACCAAATTATATTTAAATAAATGTATATTTTTTCAAATGAGAGTTTAAAATACGTGTCTTCTGAAAAATTGTTATAAAGTATATATATTTTGTTCATATGTTGTGAATTAAACTCGTTGCTTGCCTTGTCGTCATTATAACCTGTACTTGAGTCTCCATCGCGAGCGCCACAACAATGGTTAGGTAGTATAAAATAATATAACGGTTACATTTAAATTAAATATGCTTCCTGTACTTTAGGTTATCAAAAGTAAATGTTATGTCCATGCATGAGCCTGAAGCATTAAAATGCTTCAGTTTAAAAACGACAATTTCACATCTGATATACAGGTAAATACTAATATTATTCGTTTATTTAAATAATTTCTATTACTCCTCCAATTTCCTTCTCTGAGGGGCTCTGCTTAATCTTCCATGTTACATAAGCCCATATACAGTGAGGACGTAAAGGTTTGCATAAATTCGGTATTTTTCCACTAAAAATATTTTGGAAAATCCTTGGACACGTCAATTTTCATTTTTAATTCGCATGTTACGCTATAATTAGACGTAGGAGTGATAATGATATCTTTCATCAAATTTCAAAAATGCATAATGCTTATGGTCTAGTAAGTCGATTGTGAGTTAGACAATTAAAGAGTTAGAATTAGTTAATAAAATTGACTCACAAATAAATACCTTTGGATCACAAGTGTTATAGTTTTTTGGAATTGGCCGTTATTGGAGAAACTAGAATTGGAAAAAATAATATACAGGGTGGACCATTTTAACCTTTAATAGGAAATACCGCGGCCGGTAAGCGAAAAAAATAAAAAAAGTCGTATACAAAAGTTGTTAGAAAAGGAGGGGGACGTACGATCGTAACCTTAAATTTGACCTTGACGTTGACCTTGAGGGTTATTTGAAGGTCAAAACAACTTTTTCAAATGGAAATAACTATTTTTGACCCCGTATTTGAAAAGAGCGGGAAATGTTCAAAATGGTACTTGTTAAAAGTCTGATTAAAGTTGTCAGGGTCGAATAAGGTCGCTTCCTGATACCAATGACCTTGACGTTAAACATTTCAAATCAGAGGTCAAAAGTAGGGTTTCACGCTTGATAAATTACTTTGACCTTGAAGTAACCTTAAAAACCGAAAAATTTTACTGTTTCCAATCTCTATCCCGAGCTAGCCCTCGTTATTTGACCTTCATTCGACCTTGCCATGACCTTGTTGACAAGTACCATTTTGGACGTAAAATTTCCCGCTCTTTTCAAATCCGGGGCTCTTTTGTATAGCTATTAGCTTTTGGTATTTCTTTCTCTAGAATTTGAAACCTCAGTCCTTCCTTGGTAGTCCTTCACAACGGCATAGCACGTTAATTGACGTTTCCTTTTTCTTCAAACGGAATCTACGTTTCCGTTGCCATATCAATTAGACTCATGTGTCTATTTAGTCAGTAATATCCTGTCAGTTGACATACTATAATTCTGACAGCCTTTTCAGTTTGACTCAATAGGTCTTCTGTGAACTTGGACGAGCGTTTTTTTATGAACTGCTTCACCTGTCTTTACTCTGGAAAGTTCGTCCACCGTCCAGTGACGTCATTTATACATTCTATATATATTGACGTTTTTATGTATGCTTTTGCCACGCCACAGAAAGGCTCTGATGCTATTAGGGCATTTGAAGCGCCTTCTTTGTTTCATTTGTCAGCTTTTTTCGTTGTCTTTATGTCCTTTATGTATATCCACGCCAAAGTCACTGTTTTGGCTTTCAAACTGTTTTAATACTTCCTGCACTAAGTTTGATGCAATACGCATGCAGATTATTACTTTCAGCGCTGTTTGGGTAATGGAAAAAATGGCCGTTGACTGGTTCTTAATTCCATGTCTTTTTATTTTCACAGTACAGTATTGGATTGCGGTCACTTCAGCCTGAAACAGTGTTGCATATTTGTCTCGACTTAACAAGATATTTGTATTAGATCTTGTCTCGAAAATCCCGGCTGCCATTGCCTGTTCTGTTTTGTATACCAGTTTCTCTGTGTTTGAAATGGTTGTGCCCCTTTTCTTTTTGTATTTCTATTTGCAAGTTATACTTGGGCATTCCTAGATTCCATTTTATGTACATACCTAGTAGTGTATTTACATATATAAAACATCACATTACAGTGTACACAGAAAAAAGATTTTCTTTAAATAACATTAATATTAACTTCATAATAATTTGTTTTACAACAGAGTATTTATTAGATTCTAAAAATTTAATAGATTTACATTTGATGGCCTAAAACACAGGTAAGTATATTCCATTTTTTGCCTTAAACCAATAGCAGGGCTCATGTTGGAAAGTCCAACTGCGGATATTTAATATCTCTTTATCTCTAATCATCATATCTATTAGCAATAGTTTCCCTTTTCCTATGCTGATGCCAAATCGTTTTAATAACTTTAGTGTGAATTTGTAGAAATTACTAAAATATGAACGCGCATTTACGTGGGGTTTTCAACAAAGGATTCAGTCCTTTATTAGCTACGTCGCTAGGTCGGTATACTTTTGTACAAAACTCTAAAGCTTAGATAATAGTATCCAAATAGACGTCTCTTACTTTGCAAAATGAGAAGTTTCATAAAATATTTATTGTCGCGGCTTTAAAGTTGACATTCTCGGTTCTTTTCTAAAAATCTAGATGAACGTAATGAACTGGCAAAGGTATGCCAGTAAATTTTGTATTCTTGTGGGAAAATCGAGAATATAAATTTATACCATGATAAAGATGGCACTTGGCTAATCATTTGTGGTAAGATGGTCCAAAGAGTTGCATGGGTGGTTCAGGAGCTCTAACTGCTGCATTCACTGAGAAAACAATAAACTCTGGAACAGTAATTATTCGTACAGATCGGCGTTTGACTTGGAACTCCTTAACATCTTTGTGATATATATCGGGAGTATTTTTACTTTCCTGCACAAACACTTAAACATGTCAAGAATTTGTTCGCTGGATTCGGCGTTTGCTGTGACCTGACCAGAAATCAAATGAGGTAGTGGTTTGTGAGTACTGGAAACAAAACGTTCAAGGAGAAGAATGATGACAAACCGTTATTACTGCTGATAAAATTTGGGTGTATTGTTCCGATAACGATCTGATAAAGCACATAATGGGTCAAAAAGGAGGACCTCCACCACCTCCACCAAGAAAGCACGCATTCAAAACTAGCCCGCTAAAATCATGGTCATAACAGTTTTTGACTACAAGGGGATGGTGTGATAACTGTGCATTATTGTAAAAAAGTTTTACAGTAAGTAATGAAAGGTCATAGTCCGAAAAAGCGATTCAAGTTAATTCGCAAGTGGAAACTTCCACGATACTGCTCGACACCACTTGGCTAATGTTATAATGGAATTTGAATAGTGGCAGAATCGTTGAGATGTTATTACTCTGTGGGGAGACTATATAGATTATTATATTATAAAATATAATATATAATTATAATTTATATAATTACATATAATTATAATATATGTATTGTATAATTATAATATATAATTATAAAACCTTTATACTATATAATATTTTTATACAAAATTAATACATACACTAGTGGAACTTCCTTCCTACTTTCCACAAAATATTGCCAAAAGCCTCACCTATCAGAACAAGACGACTATATTCCCCTATCTCGACCGTCTAGCTCCGCCTCCGACCCTGCAGCAGAGTTTGTGCGTTTGAATGACGCGCGGACTGTTCCGCCAATGCGCGCTTAGGTGCCGCCCCCCGCTATTGCGCATGCGTCAGTTGTCCGTGCCGTCTAACCGACTTTGTCAGTTTGTCTGCTTAAACATTGTCGGGGAATACATTACGTATGACGTCAGCTCCGCCTATCTACTGCTGCGACCCTTGCAATATTCCATGCATTTGAAATGCATGTAATGGAATCGCCTATGCTTCCAAATTTAAGTTCCACACGTGTATAGATGCGTGCGTTTTTAACGCACTTCAGACAAAAATGAACAAAATTTGCAAAACTTTATTTTGAATTACACTATATTAAAAAATAATCAAACGGCGGAGTCATACTTGTACACCTAATAAAAGTAATGTTATTGAAGATAAATAAATAATTATTTTATAGCATTAGTCCTAATATTTGTTGAAAACCTCCCGTATATTAACTATTTAAGTACAATAGTGTTAAGTGTTTGTTTTTTGCAGATAATGGATAATGGGGTTGACACTCTTTCTGAGCATAGTGTTTCTTCATTTAGAAAAAATGATCTAGATGTAAACGTAGACAATACCAATCAGGAGTTAGATGGACTTAGAGACCAACAGTTGACTTTAATGAGATTGCAGCAAAAAGCTGAAAATAAGTTAAGAGATGCTCGACAAATTCAAAGCAGATTACTTACAACACATTGTAAGTTGTAATTTTTATTTTTGCATACAAAAATATGAACTTGTATTCAGTATGTCCACCTTTGAGCAGCCTCGCCCTTGAATTTTGGAGTTCGTTAATGGATTTCCAATTAAAAAATGTACCTTGTTCTCAAAGTAATGTATGAATTTTTAGTTTACGATTTTTTTCCACCCGATCAGTCTTTCAAAATTCTCATTTTTTAAAGAAAATTACTGACCCCCTAATTAAATGTGCACCACTCCTATTCTTATGTTTTTATGGGGTAATAGTAGACATTTTCATAGCCAAAATATTAAGGGCTGCCATATAAACCCTTAACTGTTCAAATATTTTGATTTAGATTTGGAAAGTTAAGTTCTGACTAAGTAATTGAAAAACATACATATTAAAATGGCAAGTTTTTTCTTCACAGATGATATGCTCATATATATTAATATAGTGTAGGATCTTTTAATTGGTATGAGAATTATGAGATGAGGTTTTATTTTATTATGTATAAATTTTACACAATCACCATAAGGCTTCAAAGAATCAAAATATGAAAGTAAAGTTATCGCCAATATTAATTTGCAGTGATGGCTGGTGGAATTTGAAATTCTTGTATTTCCGTAAAAAAGCGAGGGGTCTACACCAGGGCGGGGTTTATTACTAGACCCAAATGGAGGGCTGAAATAGCAAAAAAAAACTTCAAACAAAACTCGATTTTTTTTTTGCAAAAATCTGAGAAAATTTTAGATGAGCTACAAAATGTTTGTGAAATGTTTTATTTTCATTTATTTACTGCGGTTTATACACTTATTTTTAATCATTTCATTTAATTTGCACTGTTTAGTTTAGTCAACTTATTCATATATAATTTATACAGTTATTATTATATGTAGGATAATTATGAATTTATCCACAGATGACAATGGGGTAAATAGCAATCGTAAAGATAATAAAAATTCTTTAGAACAAGATTTTGATGTTGCTATCAAAGAATTAGAAGACAGAGCAAGAAGACTGAGGCAGCCAGGGTTACCTAATCAAAGGATGCAAGATAATCTTTTGGCTAAAATTGAAAGTTTACATAGTCAAATAGTTAATGTGCATAATGCCAATGATGAAAGAGAGCAGTTAATCGAAACGTTGGACAACCGAGATGCTGAATTACAGTCGCAACATGCAGAGCTGCAAAATAAATTGATTGAGTTACAAAATAAAAAGTTGCAGGTTGATCAACTAGTAGCACAATTGCATACTTTTGGAGAAGATGATGAAGATGATGTTGGTATGTAAAAATACATATTTCATATTTTAGTTTTACTCACGTTGTTTATAAACCGTTTTTAACCTTGTAATACCTGCATGGTATTACAAGGTTAAAAACGTGTTATAGTATATTTCAGTACCATATTGCACATTTTGCACACAAGACCGTTAATAGTTCATAAAAACATATCTTGAAATTCTTGTAAAAATTGAATGAAATATACCTTTACATATACAAAGTGTTTCTAAAACATGTAGTCAGAATTGGACGAGATGTAAAGGAAGAGAAAGGATAATGATAACTTTAATAAAGTTGTTTTTGTTAAATGTTTCCTAAAGGAATATGGGTCATTCTCCAAAAGCGGGGGACAATATAAAGAAGTCAAATGAAAAAAAATAAAATAAGTATTAACATGTTTTATTTTCCTACTATTAACATATTTTTGTATGCTGAAGTACATTTCAAAAGGGCCATGAATTAAAATAAATAATTTTCATTTTATTGAAAAAAAAAAAATGAAATCACTTCCCACGGAGTTGATGGCCTTGTCCATGAAATTAGAAACTTAAACTTTTTTTTGAAAAATCACACCATAATACTATTCTGGTGTCACCTAAACGAATAAAATAATTAATATACATGGTTTTTAAAATACATTTTATTTTACAAACCTTCATAGGAAAAAAATTAGTGTAAAATTCCATGGAGTTGACTACATGACATTTCATGGATCGAGTTGGCAATGTGGCAGAATATAAAATGTCTACACAAACGTGAATCATGAGACCGTATTATTTTTTTAAATATTCCGGTCTCACGATTCGGTCTCATGGTCCTTTTAAATATTCGGAATATTTTTTTAAATATTCCGGTATAACTGTTCCGGTTAACGGTTCCGGTGTAACTGTTTTAAATATTCCGGTATATAACTGAGGATCATTTTTTATTTTTTCCCCTCTTCTGCTCGTATTCTTTTTTTTGTTGTTTTCGTTTTTCTGAATATTTTTCTTTAACTCTAGCCATTGAACTGGCGTACCTCGTACCTACGTTAAGTAAAAAATCTTATAGAATCCATTAGTGCAAATTACATTCGCAAAGTTTAATTAAACGCTAACTAAAATAATTAGGTAAACCTTATAAATATAATACCTAAAATATAAAATACATTTCTAAAGTTGATGTACCTAATCTACCCAATTTTTGTAATCCTACAAAATAAATAATATAAGATATTACAATATTTTTGTATACAAAACAACTCCATCGACATATTGATCAACTCCATAGACATAAACAGCCATGGAGGTGATGTCCACGGAGTTGGCTTTTTAAAGTAAAACTAATAATATTTGTATATCAAATTCTACCGAACCTCAAAATAGTTTGCATATACTCAAGTTATGTTTTGTGATGTATTATTACCAAAAGTAGATACTCTAGGTATGCTTATTTAATTTGTTATAAACAACATGGAGTTGATTATCAACAAAAATACTCACCTAGATGTTTACTTTTCACTTTGAATTAAGAAAATAGCGTCACTGACACCGCACATTCGACATGTCACATCAACAAATGCTTTGGGAATCTAACTTACCAAATGCTGACACATTGTTTAGGGATACATATCTCGGCAATTTCATCAAAATAATAGCTGTCCATGGAGTTGACCCGTGAACGGGTGACAAAATGTTAACATATTTCTATGTATATTTTTTATAAAATGTTGGTTCCTTTTATTTTATTATTACAATTCATCCTCCAGACAGTGCATTAAGGAAATATTGTTGTGTCCACGCTTATTTTCAGTGATTTACGATATAACGGTTTTCGTTGTGTGACAAATAAAATGTCACGTTGTGTGAAGACGAATGATGTGATGCATGAGATCTCAAGGTCTATTGGTTCGTAAGGTCTCCTGTGAAACCTTGAATCCGCCCAGTGGTTGGCCTAAATACAAAATAAGGTTATAGAAGGTAATACAAGGAAAATGTTAATTAGTTCCAACGCTCATTTTATTACGGTTTTATTTATCACAGTCTCTTATGTTAAACATAGTTCCAATGAGACTACATAGTCATAACGAAAATATGGTGTCACCCTTAATGATAAATTGTCTCACAAAAATTGACTATAATTTATAATAATAATTTATACCAAATGCAATATTGCAGATAGCGTACACGTGAAATTAGTCTTTAAAATAAATCTTAAGGGATGCTAAATATTTACAGAATTTTTATATTACTTTATGACATTAAAATCCTTAATTATATATATACAAAAAAAAAGATTATTATAGAGACCTTATATACCAATATTAATTACCCAAACTGATCTTTTAAAAAATCGAATTATCTAAATGGATATTTTACAAACCTTAGTTAATTATTATTATTATTATTATTATTATTAGTCATAAGTGTAGGCGGCAAAGCCGTTTAAACTTAGCAGTAACCCTGTGTGTAATACTTAACATTCATAGACAATAATACTCAATATCACAAACAGACCAAAGTAAATGCTACAATATATGGAGACATCCAAAAAAAACGTCATCAACTCTGGCTATGAACGAGAGAGATAGAAATAGCAGTCATGTCTAAGATTTTCGGTTGTGTCAAACTTTTGACAAGTAACTGTCACAATTTATAAAATAAACAATGGCTGTCATATGATGTGACAGTTTTGACAAGTAAATAAGGTTATAAATTCGAATAAGAATAGAAATACGTCTTTTTTTTCTTGGCCAACTTTGATGACGTTTTTTTTGGATGTCTCTATATAAAGTAGGTAGTTAAGTAGCTAAATACATATCATAATGATTTTTAAATGAATTAACATTTGGTGCTGAAACTATGTTTTCTGGAAGAGAGTTCCAATAATAGTGCACTCGATTTGAAAGAAAGTATTGACGACATAGTTTGTGAAATCTTTCGCGCACTAATTTATAACTATGCCCTCTTAAACGAATATCAACACTAAGGCTAAAGAAATCCAAATGTACACTATAATGACTGTGCAAAATTTTATAAGTTTCAATAAGATCACCACGTATGCGTCTTTCCCTTAGAGTAGTAAGACCAAGCACTGGGAGTCTTTCCTCGTAAGGCAGATCACAAATAGCTGGAGAGAGTCTCGTTACTTTACGTTGAATTTGTTCCAAAGCATGTATATCACCAGCAAAATATGGGTTCCATACAGGGGCGGCATACTCCAAAATTGGCCTTATATAGGCCTTGTAGATTTTTGACAGTAGATCGGTAGATAAGTTTTTAAATGTTATTGACACTAAATACAAGACTGAATTTACTTTTTTATGGTTTTACTAATGTGTGGTACCCATTTTAGGTTTGAAGATATTAAAATCCCAAGGTCTTTTTGCTCGGTAACTGGTTGTATTTCAGTTCCGTTCAGAAAGTACTGAATATTTTGATTATTGGATCCCACATGAAGTACAGTACATTTTTGTTCATTTAGAGGTAGTAGCCATTTGTTACACCAGGATTCAACCATCCGAATATCCGCGACAAGTTTGTCTGATTCGGTTATTGGGTTTGCATAAAATTTTGTATCGTCTGCAAAGAAGGAAGATGTCGTGCTTAGTGATGGTCCCAGGTCGCTAATGAATATATTGAACAAGAGGGGACCCAATACAGATCCCTGTGGTACCCCACTTGTGACTGCATATGCCTCAGATACCTCGTCTTCCACACGCACTTGGCATTTCCTGTTGCTCAAAAAATCGCTGATCCATGATAATAAATTTCCCCTAACCCCACAGTGTTCCAGTTTTCTTAAAAGTCTCGCGTGTGGTACGAGATCAAAAGCCTTTTTAAAATCAAGATAAATGATGTCTACTGGTAGTCCCTCATCAACTGATCTGGTCCACTGATGCAAACATTGGAGCAAATTAGTAGTGGTGGAACGTCCTGGCATAAATCCGTGCTGATTCTCATGTAGGACTCCACTTTCCGTCATAAACTTTGTAATTTCATGTGCTATAATTTTTTCCATGCATTTGCAAGGTAACGATGTTAAGGAGATTTGTCTATAATTTTTTGTTTCGAGTTTGTCACCATTTTTGTGAATAGGTATCACAATCGCCGACTTCCACTCTGTGGGAATTTTACCTTCTACTAATGATGTCTGCATTAAATGTGTAATCGGTTCCAATATGGTTATTTTACAATGTTTCAAAAAAATTGGGGGAATATTGTCGGGGCCTGCGCAGGAGTCGGTTTTTAGTTTATCAATCGCTACACTTACTAGGTCCTCAGTGATGGCAATATGCTCTATTGAATTAGTATTTCTGGTGTTATCTGGGAGTTCGGGAAGGTTATCTAATGGCTCAGAAGTAAATGAGGCTGAGAAATAATCCGCAAACATGTTTGCTACTATTAAAGGATCCTGAATAGGGGTATTATTAGAATCTCGAAGGACCAATTGATATCTTGAATCCAGAGATTTTTTGACATATTTGAAGAAACGCTTGCTGCTTCCACTATCTATCAACCCATTCTCGTACTGTGTTTTTGCGTTTCTTATTTTCATTGTTACGTTGTTAGAACATTGTCGGTATTTTTTGATAGTCCTCATGTAATTTTGTTCTTTGATAAAGGTGCCACAAATTCCTTTTTTTGTTGATTTCGTGTTTGATACTGGTGTTTATCCAAGGGTGGTTATTTGATCCCACTGTAGTAATTGGTATGCGTCTTTCTATAATATTACTTATGTTTGTTATGAATTTCCTCCACCTTTCATCGGTATCATGAGCTATCCAGTCCATATTTTGCAGGTCATTGCTTATGGAAGAGTAGTCTGCTTTAAAAAAGTTAAGTTTTTTAACAATTTTATTTGACTTTCCTGCACTGCAAAATATCTGGGACTCTGCCAGGAGTACAATATGGTCACTGGACCCTATTGGGGGTTTAGATTCAATCGTGGAGATGAGTCGTTTATCTGAGGTAAAAATTAGATCAAGACATGAGGGATTATTGGTATTTCTGAAACGTGTAGGAATTGAACTAGATTAGATTTGTCATCAAAATTGCATTCATAAAGCTGGCTGGTTGGCTGATACCATCTTGTAATGTTGGAACCATCCAGTTTAGTTCGGGATAGTTGAAGTCACCAAATAATAATACATTTTTCTGAGTAGTACTAAATTCACTGATTGATTGAATAAGCAGTTTGTCCTATTCACTTTGAGTGTCAGGCGGACGGTATATACATGCAATTAACTGAATATTTATAAAATAAAACAAAATATATGTATGAGTGACTTATCTAAAACATCATCATGGGCTCACTACTGCAGCATATTCGCGTAACATCAGTACCAGTCTGCATTCAAGAAGAGAAAGCAGCAACTCCTAGTTGTTCATATACATCAGGGATCTGTTGAAAACTGCTTCCAATCAGGACATCAAAAAAAAATGAGGAATCTCCATAGGACGCTAAACTACCAATCTCTACTCAAGGGCGAATTAATTTCAAGAAGGAATTTCTAATACCCAAAAAAAAATATCGGAAAAAAGTCATAAAATAAAAACTCAATGGAAAAATAATTTATTACTTGAATGGTTTACGTAGTTAATAAAATATGAAATTGTAAGTACTTTTAGTTATATTTAATTTAAGACAATCTCAGCCGTAACAACGAGCAATATTATATCATAGCTATTAGCTAGTTACAGTCCATGGAGGTGACTTTCAGGTATTTTTCGATTAAAAATTGAGTTTAGGATAGTTTTTTTTTTTTTTTTTTTTTGGTTTACCGTATATTATGCCCGCACATTATAGGCCATTTGACAGTTATGCATTGTGATATTATTTTATTACATATTTTCTATCGAACAGTTACATCATATTGTCCCCGTTTTGGAGAATGACCCATATACCCCATTAAGGGTGTGCCCTTGAAGACATAGTTTTTCTTCAATGTCTTGAACACTGTTGGACATAACATCACGAAACTTGGCTCCCATAAAACTTTTGATACTTATCAATAATTATTAATCAGTTATTTCAAAATTGTATTATCTGGGGTATGAAATGGTAGAGAGCGGGGGGTAGAAAAAAGCAGTTTTCAACTAAAACATTTTGAAAATTTCCTTATATACATATATATGCCTGTTCGTTCAGGTTGGAATGGTAGGCACACCAGTAGAGCTCTTTTGATTCATTTATCGTCGTGAGTCACTCCGCTTGACTTCCTGATGTTAATTCTTTTACATGTCCTTGTGACTTTTTGCTTCTTGTATTATATCCCTTTACTTCTTCCTGTCCTTCTTTCTAGTCCTTGATTTGATTCGTATTTTATTATCTTCCATTATTTGATCTTGTTATCTTTCGGCCTTTCTTTTGGTCTGTTTGTTGGTGGTGTCCAATTAATTATTTTTCTGATCAGCACTGTTGCTCCTTTCTTTGTATATGTCCCAACCATATTAATCTTTATGCTTTGACCACTCTAATAATGTCCTTTCCCAATTAGTTCCTCTATTTCCTTGTTATTGAGTCTTGTGTACTCCCCATCTGTTCTTTTGGGACCCGCACTTCTGCGTATAATCTTCTCAAACTATTTATGTCCTTTGCAGTGAGACACGTTGTTTTGGGCTCCATGTATTGTTACTGGATGAATTGCTGCTTTGTATATATATAGTTTACATCGGTTTTTGTTACTTTCCGAGTTTGTTTTCATCTCATCACTGCCAGGAGATAGGTCACTAATTGACCTTTTTCTATCTCCGCTTTCCCCTCTTATTGTATCTTCATCTTCGCTTTCAATTATGCGCATACAAGTGGGCAGACAAACATTCCGAAGCCCATCAAACATCATCAAACGATGAATTTCTTTTTTTTAGGTGGTCAAGTAAGAAAGATAGTCACAATGAAGGATCAGCTTAATAAATTAAAAGACATGTTGGAAATGGTAAAAACTACAGAAAATATAATGCAAAACACTAACGCTTCTATCGACTCTCAAGGTGTTTCATTCGATACTACTCTAACTGCTGAGAATTTCCTAGACAAAGGATTACAGAAACCCAAAATGCAGCCTCATATCCAATGCGACAGTAATGTTCTGAGGTACGACAATGACACCAGCACTTCAGTAATTGATAGCCAGCCTAAGGATATTAATAAAAAACCAAAAGGTCAAAGTGACAGGGGAGTGAGGCCAAGAACAAGTGATGCCGAGAAGTTGGCGTTACAAGCTAAACTTGAAGCGAAGAAAAAAAGAACTTGAGGAAATAATGGGGAAACATAAAGGTTTGCACTGTTTTATGTTAAGTTTATGCAAATTTAAATTTGGAAAAACTTCCAATACTGATTCCAGATTATTTTATTGTATTCAATATTTTCTTCAAGCCAGCTACTAATGTAATATTTATGGTAACAGACATGTTTAAATAACAGCTAACATACTGTCGCACACTTGGGCTGCCGAATAGATATAGTAATAGGTCTGTTTGCAGAAACATTTCAGATAGTTTGCAAGCATCTGAAATATTGGACTAGTTCTGTTTGACTTTTTTACTCGTTCCATTTACTACAAAACTCAGATAGACAACTACTTCTGACTATTGGAAACTATCACAAACTGGCTCCGTGAACAGAGCTAATAAAAATGCATCATCAGTATATGCTAACTGTCTGTTTTCTATGAAAACTTTGCTTCACTGTTTTACATTTGTGATATGAGTTTTGGTGCTCTGAAAAATATTGTGGTTCTGTAAAAAAAATAACATACGCCTATGTACTCTCATCATTTTTAGTAATAAAGCATTTATTTATTACTTAAACATAAGAATTTGATGATATATTTCTCTAATAATGTAACTAAACAAATACTTTTTGCAAATCGAAAATTAATGAATAATGAGAAATTTCAACCTCTGTTGGCCATACTGTTTTGGAATCAACAAGGCATACTTAAAATGATTCAACTCATCTTGATTCAAGGCATCCCATAAATCTCAAAGAACTTGTCTCAGTGATCTTTCATCACGAAAAGACAGTTGACTTCTTACTACTGTTGAAGGCATGTCTCAGGTATGCTCAATATAGTTTAGATTTGGAAAGAGTGGAGACAATGGCAAATTATTAATTCCGTTCCATACCAGCTGTTCTCGAACTAGTAGCGGCTCATGCCATTTCAGGCAGGTGTGCCAAAATATTAGATCAATATGATATAGAAGATAATTTTCTGACAGACCTAATTGATGCTTACAAGAAAAGTTAAAGAATAAAATTTACATACACAATCAAATTTTTTTAACGTTATTTTTAAAGGTTTTTACAGAAAAATAAGGTAGTGCCATGGCTCTGTGGCCTCTGTATGGGTGAGATATGATATGATATTTGGTAGAAAAATTTGGTTCCAATGCCAACTAAATAATCATCGATTATGTAGTTAATAATGTCATGGCGATAAATTTTACCTGTCATTGTACATTCACGAAGACACAGCTCTGTTTGATCTCCATAAAAAATTCCAACTCACACATCTGCACCTCCGAACGTATGCACTTTTGGACATATCCTTCATTAACTCTCGAATTTCTCAGTCTCCAGACATGAACTGAGCGTGTGTTATTATGAAGACCAATGCGGGTATCATTGCTAAACATCACGATACGCTGCTCATCACACCAGTTGATCCTTTCATTGCACCAAAATAATAGTTGAGGTCTGTGGTCTGCTGTCAACAGTGGATGCCTAAAGCAATGTAAACCTGCTTCATTTAAACAAATTAATTATAAAGATTAGTTTGTGGGGTAATACGAACTCTATTGTCAACAAAAAAGTCCTGAATTAACAAAGTGCAATCTCTTGAAGTATTGATTGTAGCTCCTCCTATTAATCTGTCTTCTCTGACATTTGTTGACCATTTTTAGTTGCAGTCTCATTAAGTAAGTTGTTCAGGTGGAAAATCATACTTTGAAAGACTGAGTTGCTACGAGAACACTGCACGAGTACGTATAGCATCGCGTGATTACGAATACGAATACTCGTTAGACGAGTAACACGATTACCCGTGTGTACACGTACGCGTCACGCACTTCAGTACTCGCATCGTTTCGCATCGACATTGGCGAGTATAACATTATTCGGCATCGGCATCGGCGAGTATAACAGTATTATGATGAAGGAATGTATAACATTGTATGAGATATATAAGTCGAATTCACTATGACCTGCCTAATTCCTTAGCTGCTTACCTTATCCTGTGTCGACTTGTCGAGAACACGTAATGCGCGCGTAAATGGGAAAAACCTGACGATTATTCACGATGCCTACCGCTACTGATGCAGTTCTGACAAATAGTACTAGTAATTATGATGTATGTCATCGGTGATGTATTGTCAAAACGATGCCGAGTATGTACTCGCAGTCGTATACTCGGCGATTATTTCTCCGATTACTTTTTACATATTCGTGCAGTACTCTAGTTGCTACATACATTCATTAGACATGCACCTCCAAACAGCAAATGAATGGCTTAATCTGTTTCAGCTTCCGAAAAATATGTTATATGACATTCTTGATTTTTTTCTGATAATTTTGTTTGGGTAGAATTTTACATGGATTTTTTTTAAATGATTACTGAATATAGGCTTGTTATCTTTTAATTTTATGAATATTTTTTCCTCAGAGAAAAAAATATCCTTAACTTATTTTGATCAATTTTGGTTAAATAGAACATATCGACTTTATTTTGCTGCCAAAATTTTCAGAATTTTAATGTTCATACTTTTTACTATATCAATATAGGTCTATAAATACCATGTATATCTTTCCTTCAATGTATCACTTTTAGTATGACCCAGTGGCGGTGCGTGAAATTTCAGTTAGCCATATCTTGAAAACAACGCATGGGACCCACTTCACTTTTTTAGGTGATGACTATACACCTCTTACAGAAAGGAGTTATAGTGAAAAAACCGTCAGCAAAGTTTGCGAAAAAAATTTTCAAAAAACACTGGAGCACTCCCTGGGTTCTCAGTAACGCTCTGTGGAATATTTGCAGTATATTTTTTTTCATAATCTAGAAACAAATATAAGGAGACGTTTTTCGATTTGTTACAAAATATTTTTGTTTCAAAAAGTTATGGCCATTTTAATTTTGGGAAACAAAATGTTCGTATAAAATTAAAATTAAAATGGCCATAACTTTTTGAAAAAAAAAATATTTTGCAACAAATCGAAAAACGTCTCCTTATATTTGTTTCTAGATTATGAAAAAAATATATACTGCAAATATCCCACAGAGCGTTACTGAGAACCCAGGAGTGCTCCAGTGTTTTTTGAAAATTTTTTCGCAAACTTTGATGACGATTTTTTCACTATAAATCCTTTCTGTAAGAGGTGTATAGTCATCACCTAAAAAGGAAGTGGGTCCCATGCGTCGTTTTCAAGATATGGCTAACTGAAATATCACGCACCGCCACTGGTATGACCAGATCTTAATTCAGTTGATTTTCATGTTACATGACTCGTTTTAGCTAGCACATCAAATTTAAATCATGATGTTGGAATTGATACTAAATCTGAATTCAGTTGTGCGAGTAATACCATAAATGAAGCTTGGGTTCCTCTAATTTCACCGCATAACCATCTTACAGATTCAGAGAGATTTTCAAGGTATCTGTTGGAGAATTTATGTAAAGCTATTTCCTTATGCCATGCATTTTTTTTTTTTTTTAGTGATGAGTGCCAAGACGACATTAACGATTATTCACATATACCTGACAGTCACAATATCTTATCACTGACAACTCCAAATTATTCTCCATCTAATACTTCCAAACATAAATCCGAAAATAATCCTAGAGGTGATTACATTCCACCTTCAGAATTTGACAGACTACAGAATTTATCTCGCATTTCCGATAGAAATGTAAGAAGTAGTTCTATTGCAAATTCGGGTTATATGAGAGAACAGTCTCGCTTAAACAGTGACCATGATAGTAGAACACAGGTATGTTAGAAGTGGGAAGTAAAGTAGTTGAAATATTGTTTTTATCTTTATTTTTTTTTGCCTTTAGGTCCAAAAACAACTGCACTTGATAAAAAGTGTTTGTGATTCAATGTTAGAACAACAGACAACACCCGGACCAGCAAATGTGCAACAGCTGAGGAACAATTTAACACCTTCCCTCTATTCTGAACCTCATCGGTTCGCTTCACCAAATCCTCATGCAATGAATATATTAAATGTTGATAATCCAACTGTAGATATACCATGCTTTCCTGTAAATAATTTACATGGCAATTTAAATCTGAATTCAGATATGAATAACTATCAAAGTTGGCTTACAACAAATACTATTCAAACACAGTCTTTCATGTTAAATACCTTAAATCAGTGCTGTCAGATGTTATGGCTCCAACAAAGGGAACTCGTATCTCTCAGGAATGTAGTTGCTATGGTAAGTTATAACTGTAGTCTTATTTTGTGATAAGTTGTAAGTTAACTTTTTGTAAATTTTTTTGTTTTTCAATGTACTTTCTTCAAAAAATATTGATTCATTTTGATTTTTGTTAAATGAACTTTGTTTATTTAAGCACTGTCCGAAAAGAAATGCAGGATTTAATGTAAGAAAAGCATTGTATTTTGTAAATAATGAGTAAAGGTTTAGATAATTGTGAAGATTATACATTGACATTAATTATGGTACAGTCATATTTGCTAAATGTCCTCCATGTCATATGTGATACATGCGATTTCGTTAAGAAATTAACGTCTTACCTTTGTCAATTGACATCATAAATGGTTCATATGATTTGTACAATATGAACTTCAGATTTCAGGAATCCCATAATAAAAAATTGCATGGTATAAAATATCAAGCTTTTTGGTGGCTAAGGCACTTTGCTTTTGCTTCAGTTCAGTCGCCCACTAAATTTCTGCTGAAACTTTTAGATTGTTTCACATGCTGTATGGCAGGTGGCAAGCAAACCAAATTTGGTAATTGATGTATGGCTGTTTGTTGAAACTCTTCAATTAGTCTTTTCTCAGTTGTTAGTGTGTTCCTCCTGATTCGAAAATGCTAATGCAGTCTCATCAGAACACCTTCGACATTTGTAATGAAATTTAATGATCATTCATCACTCGCTCCTTTATCTTATAATGCTCCGTATTATCTAATCACAATGTGTGTACAACAGATACGAGTCAAATCCTACGTTTCTTTGGGACACCTTAAACAGACAATGTATAGGTACAAAGTAATGCATATGCAAATGTCAGCTTCAAAAGTACACCCCCTACCCAATTCCTATATCTTTCCTAAAATCTTTCTGTATTGGTAGCAATGCTGTAGATTGTTTTCTGACCACTTTTTTTTCATGACTCATTATTTTTTGTATTTAAACTGCTCGTCAAAATTTGCATAACATTTTTTTGGCACTAATCTATAGTGCCATTTGCGTTCCTATTCGAGTTAGAGACTTGCGGTTTTTAAATTTCGGTAGCCTATGGGGTTGGTTTTAATGTCCCGAAGTCGCTACACTGTGACTTAAATATTTCGCCATCCACACCCCAAAAACCAACCCCATATCAAAATATAAATTCACAAGGTTTTGACAGCAATTCAGAGACTTACGGGATAGACTAAGAAATACGCTGTCCTCTCAGCACCCCTTTGCATTTACTCTGGATTTTTGCGTGGTTTGACCTCTGTTGGGCGAATCCATTGATCCTAATGCTGCTAAATAAATTGGTGTGGGGTGCCACAACCTCGCTTTCACCTTTTGACAACTCAAGCACCTTTCCGGTCCACACCTACATACACCGACATATTACCGTAAACAGCTGTGAAACGATTTTAAAAAAGCTAATAGGAATATTATGTTGTCACAAGAGCAAAACAAGACAGAACGGTTCGATGATACTTGGTACAGTCACAGGTCCGGTGAGTCGACACAGAGTCAGATTCAGGTCACTATTATTGCGAGGCGATAGTTAGTAAAAATACATCATAATACAATAGTGACTATTCGAATAAACATTCTAGGGGGCTAACTATTACAGGACGGAGTTGTATTTAGGTATGGTAATTAGGTGTGGTAATGTCAGTGGTCAGTGGTCATAAATTAAACTTAAAAGGACTTGCCCATAAAATGTTTAATACAAAATAGCCCTTTATTACCCATAAAATGTTTAATACTAAAAGTAATATTACTTTTTAATTAGTGTATGATCTTTTGCAGAGCATACTTTTGCAACTTTTTCGTCTTGTTAAACAGTTGCAGTTTTATTACATCTAATTTTATGTGACTTAATGAATTTTGCCTTTAATCTGACCAAAATATTAGAGTCTCACTTGTCTCAAAACAGGTATTTTATGAACATGTATTTGGCACAGGTATACCCTTAAAACAGGAACACATCATACCTTATCGTAAAATTATAGATACCGACACTATGTCAAGGTATCCAGAATTTTATGATAACAGGTATGATGTGTTCATATTCCAAGGACATATCTGTTCCAAATACCTTGCCTAATACAATTTGGCAAATGAGACTAGAACATTTCATCGGATTAAAGGTAAAATTCATTAAGTAACACCAAACCAATTGTAAGAAAACTGCAATTATCTAACAAGAGACGAAAAAAAGGTACAATAATATGGGTCATTGTATTACTTAAATGTAATATTACTTTTGTGTATAAAAAAGTAACATTTCTTTTATCTTTGGATCTTCGTTAAATAACACTTTTGTCTTTTGTTTTTAGAAAATCGCAGGTTTTCAAAGACCGAACATGATGGTAGTTGATAAGTTTTACCTTTAAATCGACGATTTATTAAATTTACTGAGTTTATCTTACATACTAGCGAACCCATTATTGCTTGTACAACTGTAAGGACATTACCAGTTAATTTTTTCTAATATACTGCTATCACAGACTTGTGATCTATGGCAACAATAGATGCTACAGGACAGTGTGGAGCCTACCATTTGTCCCAGTCCAAAACTAGGGATCCAAATCCCCTAGTAGGGATGACTGGGATAACACAAATAACACTATATGCCAAAATGGAATCATCTAGTTTACAGACGGCTCCAAAATTGGCGATAAGGCCGGAGCGGGAGTATATGGCAAAACCACGAGGACAAAATTATCTTTTGCCCTCGGGTCATATGCTAGCGTTTTCCAGGCGGAAATATATGCTATCCTAGCATGCGGGATGGAAATCCTAAAGACGGCTCCAAAAAGGAGAACGATTCAAATATGCACGGACAGTCAAGCGGCCTTGATGGCTATTGAATCCAGCAAGGTCAAATCACGACTCGTCCTTGACTGTAAAAAGATTCTAAATGATCTGGCCAGTTGTAATAGAGTGATACTCACATGGGTACCGGGACACTCAGGTGTCCGGAAATGAAGAGGCCGACAGACTGGCCAGACTAGGATCAATAGGGTACCCCATAGGACCTGAACCTATATTAGGGGTCCCCTATTCAATGGGGGTTTCAACCATGAAAGAGCTCCTAAACAAGGAGTTCGAAAAATCATGGCAAGAGAGCCCCGGGTATGAAGGGGCAGGCGAAGGCCCATATTACTGGGCCTTCGTTCCAGATTAACTCAAAGTCTCCTAGGTATGAACCGAAGAGACATTAGAGCAGTGACAGGACTCCTTACAGGCCACTGTCACCTTAAAAGGCACCTCCACATGATAAGGGTCATAGATGATCCTGAATGTGGATGGTGCATGGAGGATGAGGAGACTGCATCTCACATCCTCACAGACTGCCCTGCAATTGCAAGGGTCAGAGAGCGGCACTTTGGGAGCTGTGTTCTGAACCCAGAGAATGTTAAGAGTATTCACCCCAGGAAAATATGCGCCTTTGCTAGAGAGGTCGGCATACCTGGGTGAACACTCATGGAATGTGGGTGCACAATGGGCCCGTCAGGCGGCCTAAGTGCATGGGTCTTCCCGCCCACTTTTCGTATTCATTCATTCATGGCAACAATAGACAGATATTGTATGGCCAACTTTATAACGTGAAATTAAAAATCTAATTAAGTCCTTTTAAGTGTCATATTTTGTGACCACTAATGTTACCACATCTAAATACAGCTCCAACATGTAATTGTTAGCCCTTTAGTACGTTTATTTGAGTATTCATTATTGTATTATGATGTATTTTCTGTAAACTATCGTTTTGAAATAATAGTGACCTGAGTCCGACTCTGTTGCGACTCGCCGGAAGTCAACATACGCAACCACCATGTCCACATTAGTAGCATCTGCACATGTCAAAAACGAGGATTCAAAATCACTGCGTCAGCGCTCGGTGACTAGAGGTTTGTCCGGTTTGTCGTTGTCGTCGTTTGGTTATGCGGATAGTTGTTTGAGGAGGATGTACTGGCGTATGTGTTTTAGCTTACATCACGTGCGTAAAAGTATTGACTTGACAAATGACAATATTTACCGGGACTGCATTTTTTTCAATGATATCTAGGTAGAAGCGCGGCCACATTTTTCTAAATTTTTAGGAATCCGATTGTTCGTTGATATTGTCGGAGAGGCCCTATTGGGAAATTGTTTGCTATAAATGGCCTTAATATCCCTTACAGACCAACCACCAAAATACCATTAGCATAAATTTAATTATTTTAACTTTTTGGGCAATCTGATAAATATCCATTTTTATTTTTAAGAATTTATGTAGTGCTTCTACAATACCCTCTTAACGCACTTTTATAATCAGTAACTAGACCAGAATAAAATATAAAATGTTGGTAGGTATTGCCCTACCCTCGAGCGCCGACTGCGCTCTGGAATGTGGCTAGGCCGTCGTTAAGTATGCAATCTGCATTACCGACATTGCAAAAAGCGTGCCAAATTTGAATTTTTATTAAGTATGTAATCTGCATTACCGGCATTGCAAAAGTGCGCCAAATATAAATTTCTGTTAAGTATGCACATATAAAGGATGTTACTTATATAACAAAACAGCTAATTTCAACCAGGTCTGGCTCTACCTAATTAGTAGACAGTTCAGAGATACCGGATGCCTGCCGCACGCCTGCGTTCGCGATTGGTTGCCGCCTCATGTTTAGGTGGTGGTGGTTTGATTGAACTTCTTCTATTCAAAATAGAAGAAGTTCAATTTTCTTTCATTCTGGAATGTACACATTAGGGTGATTCGTACTACCACTCACTGTTGCCTTAAGAGGTATGCCACCTTTAGCAGCTCAAAAATGGATGATTTTTAAGAATTCTTTCAGGCAGATGTAATCGATAAAACAGAAAATGAATGTGACTGTTATTGAGCATAATTTGTAGTTTAAAAACCATAACTCATAATATTACATGAATATGATAACTCTGTACATGACATCAGTCAGTTCTGTGTCACCTGGAACAAAAATGAATATTCTTTATTTTAAATATAAAGGGTCATCTAAAAGAACGTCATCAAATCTGGCTATGAACGAGAGAGATAGAAATAGCGGTCGTGTCGAAGCTTTTCGATTATGTGAAATTTTTGACAAGTGACTGTCACAGTTGACTGACAGTGACTGTCAAAGTAACAGCCTTGACAGTTAAATAATGTTATACATTTAAGATAGAATAGAAACACGTATTTTCTTATTCGGCCAACTTTGATAACTTTTTTTGGATGACTTGATATTTTTTTCTTAAAGTACATATGGATATATAAAAATACAATATTTAAAATGAGATAGAAATTGTGTTTCATGTTTTATATACTAATAATTCGTAAATATTTTCAGCCAATACTTAGTTTGCAATGTAACTGGCCTTTTACATCGATATCCTCTTTGTCTGTAATTTTTCTTGGAGAGATTCCTTGCCTGAGGGCTTCTTGAGTGCCTTCAGTCATCGACCTCTCTGCTAACGCGATATGCCTAGGGTCTGATTGAAGGCCAAAATTGTTAACATATTGGTTCTATTGTTAAATATTGTAATATAAATAAGTTGAATATATACCACAAGAAAGGCGGCTGCACCCTGCACACATGTACAACCACTACATAATTATTCCACGAAATATATAAAAACTAGCGACCCGCCCCGGCTTCGCCCGGTTTACGACATCACATTAGAAACCTCTAAAATTATCAGTGTTTCTCTACTATATTATACATGTATTATATATATAAACCTTCCT
>JAPWTK010001258.1:0-66249 GCA_029963805.1 Aromia moschata
AGGCGCCAGCGACGTGTATTTCAGCTATGTTTATTAACACAGACAATTTTTTGAGATTGTCTGGCTAAATGAGCATTATTTACAGCAAATTATATTACAAATATTAAGAGTTTTGTATGCAGGCTAATTGTAATCTCCTATATTGAATTGAATGAAAAAAAATTATTTCACAATTTTCGAATTTATAAAAGATATATGCACGCCCATGGAATCATTGTTGCACTGTTGGAAAGTTGCACTGCTTTTTTGTTCCCCAGGCGTATTTATCATTTTCAATTAAAATTAGAAGGACTATGTATATGTATGTATGTAGGTACTATGTATGTATGCATACTTGCGTAAATATGTTCTAAATGCCCATTTCTTAAAAAGGGAAACTGGGATCACATTTACTGAGTCTGAATTTTCGAACAAACACGTTAACCTTTATGTATCCTGGAGTGGATACTGGAACCTTCGGCGTAGAAACAAAAACCTGGACGTTTTCCATGAAACACTGAACTACTCTACTTTTCTCGACCGCGTTTCGCCAACTAAGTTGGCATCTTCAGGTGAAGAATATAACTGAAGATTACAACTGAAGTTATAAACTTCTCCTGAAGATGCCAACTTAGGCGAAACACCCGTCGAGAAAAAGTATAGTAGTTCGGTATTTCGTGGAAAACATCACGTTTTTTTCTTACCTTTATGTATTGAAATTTCTTTAAACATTAATAATTTCGTTTAATCTCCGTACCAATGCTGTGTCAATTTCGTTGTAGACATATAATAGAAATATAATTGGATATTAAACAATCCCACTAATTAACAATTGGGTGATAATTTCCCAATGAAAACATCGAACGTTTGTACTTAAACACCAGTGACAAATTTGGTTGTAGGTTTTTCGTATTTTTTTCGTGGCTTGAAGAAATTATGCGTTTTGTCCATACCTGAACAACAAATTGACAAAATTATGACAGCGTAGAATACAAAAAAAACGCAATGGAAAGAAAAAGTATATAGAGAGTTATGTTTAGTTACACAGTACGTTTTTTATGTAAAGAAATATATATATTGTATGGAATTATTTTAGATTCTCAGTTTAAGTTCCTTAGTTTCTATTTTAAAAAGGTGGGCCATCAATATGTGTATGATAAATAAAAATAATAAAAAAAATGGAAAATTAAATCAGTGGCCACTCAGGTTATAACTGATAAGTCAGCCAAATATATTACAACTGCACTCACTATTACGTAAATATATAATTTATCTAGTTTATTATTTGTAATCCTGGAATAAAGTTAATATTTACATTTGTTTTGTCTTTTGATTTAGGAAATATTTTCCTAAATACCACTCCAGTTTCAAAATTACCTAAGTGAATACTTTTTCATTCAAAAGTCGTTTCTAAAAATTGCACCCGTTAAGGACCCAAGGATAAAAATATTAATAGTATTATTAAATTTTAGAAAAAACTATTAGGGGTGATTTCATGGATTCAAAATTTGTTTTCGGAGAAAATAGTTGTCGAAAAATATGTTCACAGGGAATAAGTTACACGTATAAAACGAGTGTGTTAAAAGTAATTTCCAATTAATTGATGACAAATGACACCGCTTAAGTGGAATGAGCAATTTGGTGTTGTGGATTTACATTTACATCCTATGTAATGCGATATAAAATGGGTGAAGGTCATTGCTCATCAAGAGCTAGCTATTGGTTTTATTTATATTCGTGGTATGAATGGGTAAACCTTCATTTTAAAAAATGCGATTTGTAATAATTTAAGGTTGATCCAGTCTAGAAAATCTAGAATTGAGAGAGAATGTAATTTGTGTCATTTGCATAATTGTTGATTAGTTTTTGAGACTATAAAATACTGAAGTGCATCTTTTTACCCAAATTAGCATCATATTCGTTATCTCTAGACTAGTCTGCGCTGGTATTAGGATCTTCCCACGTTTTGAACATTATTTTTGTAATACTCATATTATAGACGATATGAAAACGTATGTAAATTCTAGGGTTTCTGGTAAATGAATACACATAACTGGGTATAACAGGAATACAAATTTTCGAAATAAAAAATCTCTCGATCCTCGATCCGCGTATATTCCTCAAACATTTTCTTTAAGACATGCACTGTATAAATAACTAACATTATTTTTTCCACCTTTACTCTCCCGATTATATTTAACGTTTATTTATATGTGAAGTTTACAAATTAAATAATATAATGTGATGTACAAATGTTATATTATATGTGTGAGAATGTGAGAACTGAAGTTAATATTTGTGTTGAAAATGTTTCCAAAAAAAAAAAAACACCTTTACCTCACATCTTTAGTTCAGGTTTTCTGCTTTTACGTAAAATTGTACACTTCTCAAAGCATAGTGGAAACTTCTGTTTACGTAAAACATAAAAATTAAACGGGTTAAACACGTATTTAACTAAATAACTAGCAATTTTACATGCATACATAATATTTTTATAAACATTTTCTAACTATGAAGAAGGTGAACTATGAAGAAAAAAATGTAAAGTGATATATATTATGTACGTAATTGTGAAAGTGAAAATGTGTGAGGCGTTAGGATACAGAATTCTAAATTTTACAATATAAAAAAGTACGTATGCAGAAGATTGTAAAACTGAAAGTGGTGTTTATGAATTCATTTTTTTAACGCAGATCAAATACGGATTTAAAACACTGCGGTTTTGATGACTTTTTAAGTGATAAAGTAGACACCTGTTTTAAATGTTGTCGAAACCACCTTCTGTCTTTCCTTCAAACAGCCTTTTTTTCCCTCGATACGATTTTACATCGTCTCGTCATGCATCACCAGTTTTCGTTTACAAATAAAAAGCATTGTATAAACGAAAAATGTCCAATAAAACAGTCACCATTGTTTTATTGCGTTCTAAAAGTGTTTTCGACGTGAAAGCAAGAAGGTCACAAGAATAAAAACATTCCAACAATCTAGGGGAAACTCGATATAACGAAACGGGAGTAGCAGACATGCAGATATAAAATGTCATCAGACCGGATTTGAACTGATATGGTTTCTATTATTTCGTTAAATCAGCGAATTATCAGCATAGTTAGTCCACTTAAGCATGACGTCACTGCGATGCGACTATTTTAAAACTCTTGGAAGCAATTTGCCAATTTCGCGCAATGACAGGTATATCCTATATCCCTAACATGGACCACAGGAATGACGTGCACCAAAACTCTTACTCTTTCGCTTCCGAGCTCCTAGACTTCAATATCCGGCGGATTGTCTCGTCACAGGTTCAAACAGCACGACAACATATTAATTTAGGCACGAATTAAAACACATTTGTCGCTTTTTATGTACACATTTGGTGCTGCTGGTCTCTGGCTGCTGAACATAACAAGTGTTCGCGTAAAGTCGCGGCAACTGAGTGTAGGACGCAAGTTGTGCGCTGTGTGGATGTGGCCGTGGTTAATAATTATTGTAAGCGTGATGAATGCATTTTCCGTTTTTTGTATTTTTTTCGTTTGAGGACTTGTACGGCAAACAGACGTGGGCAGAGCCTATTGCTCACCCAATATATATGTTTTTTGCATTTTTCGGCGTCTATTGGCTTTTATTGACAGTTATTATTAATGACAAAATAATGTTGATAAGACTTTCTTGACATAATCTTTCTTGATTTTTTTTTGTCATAATTAAGTATATTTTCAGTGATTTATTTTTATTTGACACCACCACAGAATGAAAATTTCAATTAAGGGGTGGAAATAAACAATAAAAAAAACAATATGGATGTAAATTGTATAAATATGCAACATTACATGATTATAACATTATGACAAAATAAAGTTGATTAGATTTTCTTGATTTGACCTTTGTTGAATTTTTTTTGTCATAATTAAGTATATTTTCAGTGATTTATTTTTATTTGACACCACCACAGAATGAAAATTAAGGGGTGGGGATAAACAATCCAAATAAAAAAAAAACAATATGGGTATAAATCGTATAAGCATGCAACATTAAATGATTATAATAAACAGAAAATATGCCAAAACACTAGTTCCCTGCAATATTTTTAAAAAAGCGTATTTATGTAATACTAATATGTTGATGAACATCAACACGTGTATATTAACTGTTTACTATCCTGACTCTGATATTTTATTTTTTTTTTTAAAATTTGCGATAATCAGATGTTCGATCTGACGAGTGCCCTGTCAGATGTTCGAATCATCTGCTTTTTTTACCGAAACTTTTTTTGTTTCGATTATAATAATAAAAATAAAGGGGAAGTTCAAAATTTAGTGAATAACCCTGTACATATACTATATTGCAAAAATTATGTTTTTTTATATAGTGTTAAGAACAAAAACTGCATTACAATTTAAATGTTTAGCTTGAAGTTTAAATACAGTAACATTTATAATTTTTATAATAATATTTTTTATAATAATAAACTGAGGATGCTTTTTTGTAAGCAGGTACATATATCAGCCATACAAAATGGGAGTGGGAAATTTAAAACATATTTAGAACATCAGATTTAATTATATTTAAGTTGGTAAATTATTGGCAATGCTATAATCTATATTCTATGTTAAAATTCCCTAAGTAAAAAACCTAATCAGAAGATATATTTTTATCAGTGGCGGCCGGTGGAATTTGACATGCTCGTATTTCCGCAAGGAAGCATGGGACCCACATCATATTTTAAGAGGTGGTTGCTAGACCTAAGTAGAAGGCTATAATGGCAAAAACAGGGGAACGTGGCTGCCTCCGGGAAGATCTTGGAAATGGAAATTTTCATAATCACCAAGTAAACACAGTCTTTCTATAAGATCTTCCCGGAGGCATTTTTGGAAAAAGAAAATTCGCAAGTTTTCCCTGAAGATGTTTTGCCATTATAGCCTTCTACTTAGGTCTAATAACCACCCCTAAATTATGGTATAGGTCCCATGCGTCCTTACGAAAATATAAGCATGTCAAATCACACCGGCCGCCACTGATTTTCATAATAAATTTTCTAAGTAATAAATTTTCTAAGCATTGTAGTGATTTATAATTTGAATTGGGTGGACTATGATACACACGTACAATTTATTTTAAATGAAATCCATATTGTTGATATCAAATTGTCTTTCGAAATATATAACTTTAGTATTTCGTATACTAATTCAGTGCCATTATCTGTTTCTTACTTCTGTTTGGTTTTGTTTATTATTAGAATGATTTTGAATTTAGCGAATGTTTTATTTTTTTTTATGAAAATATTTCAGCTCTGTGACAGTAGGGTTTCTATTTTCGGGGAAACTTAAAAACAAGACGATCATCCCTCAAATGCATAACGCTATTCCCTTTATTAATAGTTTCATTAGTATTACCACCATATGGATTGGTGTTTATCTTATTCAATATAGGCGGCATAATAACATGATAAGAGATCGATCGGCATACATATGTATGTGCCGAGGTTATTAAATTTTTCGTCACTGATTTGTTCTTAATATTGCGAGAATTAATAAACATACAGTTAAAATTCGAATATGAGTTCTAGTATAGAGACCGGATGTTTGTAATAGTCCAGCTTTCACCGTTTTGTGACAGACCCGAAAAAAAACTAAATGTATTTCGAAATAATTGTAGCCAAATTACATGTTGCTAACTTATCTGCTGTTATATGAACATACTTAGGTTTAATAAGTTAAATAGTACTACAAGTATATCATTAGGTCTGATAGAATAGGTATGTATACATTCTTGTGGCGTGTGCTGTCTCTTATTTAACAGCCGATACTACTTGTTTCATTAAAATAAACTGTTTACGAGGACCACTGCTTTGTTACGTATATTTCTCTACTCAGTATTTTTTGACGAGAAAACACGATTTCGATCATTTTTTTAACTCCACTGCTTTTATATAGAAACAGATATGCAAACAGTAAAAAAGAGCAAATTAGTTACTGTTTCACATATTATACCATCTTGATTAATTAATGATCCACAAAAAAATATTGTTGTTCATTAATTGTAATAGAAAACATCAATTGATTACAATATGTATATATTAACATAAGATAATTAAATGAAAATAGTTATACGTACATATAATTGGAAATACTGGCAATAATTAAAATAATAATTTAAGAGTTACTATTTAAATATATTAATTTTAATTGTGTCGGACTTTATGTGAAAATTAAAAAAAAATGTGTATAGATAAAAGAAAGAAACTATGTACATCATAATTTCTAGTTGACTGTGTTATATTTGTGTTTGTTATTTTTATTGCTTACATGAATATTTTATAAAAATCACTACGAATTTTCGCAAATAAGGCTCCAAAAAATAACTGTAATTCCTAACTGTGTAACTGTGATTCCTAAAAAGCAAAACAAAACGGTCAATAACATAAGTAAATGTTTTAATACTCATTTTACCAAAATTTAAATTGCCAAAATGTTTCTTGTGGTGAAAGCGTCTCGATGTTGTAAGAGTTCTCACAGTGTATCTACGTAATGTGTGCCCACATTTTTTTTAGAAATCCTTGCAGATACCAATGTACGTATATCCGTATTTAAGTCGAATCATTTACATACATGACCTGATATTTAGAGCAATTTGTTGTAGACTACAGCCATCGGACCTTTCATCAGGTCAGGTTGTCGTTGTCGTTAACTGTGCAAAAATCATCTTTCATGAAATTCGGCAGTTCAGTTTAAAATTTCGAATTGTATATCCATTTCAAAATCCATCCTTAACGCAAATCACGATGGATCATAGACACATTTTTGAGATTCAATTTAACAGCACGATAATTACTATGATGTTGACGTAAATATTTCCTGGACATGTTGAGATTGCAATGATGATCTCTGATATTATGATATCGCACTGGGCGAAAGTCCCAGGGTTGAGACACTCGCGGATGTTCATTTGTGAACCATCCTGGGACAAGTCAATAGACTTTATAAAACTGGGTAGAAACCAACTGAGATGGATAGTAGGACTGTTTACGGGACACTGCCCGCTCATGCGACATCTCACGACAATCGGGGTGAAAAATGATCCCGATTGCAGAAGGTGCAGGAGGAGGAAGAAACCTCCTTGCACATATTATGCGAATGTCCAGCGTTGGCAGCTATCAGGTATTCGAACTTTGGGGCTATAACAATAGAACCAAAAGAAGTGACAGACGCTCCATTAGAAACTGTCCTTAAATTTCTTAAGGTAACAGGACTAATGGAATGACTAGACTATGGGGGCACAATAAGCATCTGCTTAAGTGCACAGGGCATGCACCTACCTCATACGTAATCGTAATGATGATCTTTTAAATGTAATCATAAAAAAGTTAAATCTAAATGGGCGAAAATATATGTATATTGAGGAAGACTGGTGCGGTATGAAACTACCCTTTGGAAGTTAAGAAACTAATTTCATAAAAACCGCCACAACTTAAAAATATCTTTAACGTAATGAGAAAATTTTAGGATTAGGTCCGGATGTAGAGCCAAAAGTTACAAAGGAAGCGAGTATTCGTTTCAAACTTAAAACTTTTCTTCTTTGTAGTATGGCAAAATGTGAGTTCATTTTTTCAATTTGGAAATAAATGACAAGAGGGGCCTTTTTCTCACAAATCCTTTATTTTCTGACTTGCTACCGGTTTTCGGTCACTAAATGACCATCTTCAGGCAACAAAAGTTACAATAGGCTACAAAAGTCATATATGAAATTAGTGCATGTAATCTATATGTTATTTGGGAAAAATTGCATGTGGTGTTTATGAATAAACTCGAAACCATGCATAAACACCACATGCAATTTTTCCCAAATAACAGATATATTACATGCACTAATTTCATATATGACTTTGTAGCCTATTGTACCTTTTGTTGCCTGAAGATGGTCATTTAGTGACCGAAACCGGTAGCAAGTCAGAAATAAAGGATTTGTGAGAAAAAGGCCCCTCTTGTCATTTATTTCCAAATTGATAAAACTTTTCTGTTTGTAGATTATGTACTATCTCAATTTTTATTTAATACTTAAAATAAAATAAAACTAAAAAAACCAGCCCGTATAGTTATCATTTTTAAAATTAATGTAGATGTAGTCGATGCAAGTAAACTGCAAATGTGTAGATTTACTTAAATGGAAATTGAACATTGTTATTCTAATTTCGAAAGGTGAAAGGTGAAATGAGGTGTCATTTACGGTATTCACGAGATATTTTAGTGACTGTCCTGTACACAATGACTTGAAAATATAACAATAATACAATTTTAGTAATCTCATGTATTTCTTTGATTGTACCTCGCAGTGGAGGGTGGTGAAATTTTTAATTCTCGGTTATTTTTGTAAGGACGTGTGGAAGCCACATCATATTTTATGGGATCATTCCTACATCTATAATAGCAAAAAAAACTTCAAATGAGACATGCGAAAATTCAAAAAACGTCTGCCTCTCCAGAAGATCTTGGAAACGGCTGGCACAATATTTGAAAAATATATATTTTTTTAAATTAGCAAGTGAATATTTATATAATACCTTTTATTCTTGTGTTTATTGCAAAAATTTTCATTTTGCTTAAAGATACAGCTATTTTAACAATTCAAATCGTGGGTTTACTGCAAGAATCTAAAATACATATTAAGTACCAAAATGCAATTGTCGATATATCGAACATTAACATTTTTTTATCAAAGGAAAAATCTGATTTTTTATCAAACTCTTTAGTTTAGGAAACATTAAAAAGCTCATTTAAAAGGTAGTACAAATTGCATTGTAATTAATATTATTATTCTACTTAGTTTTCAGATTAATAGTTCAAATATCTCTAGTTTGGTCAAACACAGTTTGCTGCTCGTAAAACTCGCATATCTAACATTAGATTAGTCAAATTATTATATAATAGAATACCACATGCTAAATAAATTTTATTTGGTTTGTATAAAATTGTTAAATGCTGGACCAAGGATTTGTGTCACAAATCCAAGGAATTGTCCACCTACATGGAAATCTTCTTAAGCTTTTAGGAAGGCAACACATACGGTATAATTATTTCTGTATCACTTACATATCTATTATCTGTCACGTTGTATTGTAATGTTTATATGAATCCTAAAATATAAGCAGTTTTGAAAACTTTCAGCTCTGTAGAATTAAACAGTGAAAATCAAATGTATGAATAATACTTCTACTGAATAAAAGTAATAACAAAAACAAATGAAGTAACCGTAGTGATCTGAACAGTCTGGTGAGCTTACAAACACGCGAGTGTATTCTCATAGGCGTACCAAATAATTTTGATGTAGGGTCTAAAGAAGAGAAATTCTGCATTAAATAAAATAGAAAACTATCATTTAAACATAAAATTAGTTTAATTACTAACTATATATTGTAATTAATTTAACTAAATTTGTTTTATGATTTTCAACGTAGAATGATAATTATCTTTTACTGTATGAGTTAGTAATTTTGGTTAATTATATCTCTATAGTTAGAGTGAACACCACTGAAGTGCACTTGGCCTCTTTTTACCGTTGACTTTTCCAAAGCTGAAATGCCTGTATTAGTATTTGTAATGAAACGTTAAGACATTTTGCCGGGGGTAGGACCTTGATATTTTGTTTTTGGTTCATGGCAAAATAAAAATTGGATTTGTTACTTGCATGTACCTCTGATTACTTAAAGACGTTCACGATGGTGATGGTGATGTAAACTGTAGTTGACTTTGACCCCATTTTTAAGCCAGTCAACTAGAGATCCACTGCTTGATAACAGTAGACGTGGACACAAATCACATAACTTATGTATTTTGAAAAATTCGTGCAGTGTTTTTTAATAAAATGTAAATTTCATTCTCAGAATATTTATAGTTACATAGAGCACCAATCGCATTTTATAACATTATGTCAATAGGTAGAGATTATAGTTTATACGAAAATCAACAAGTAAAGGCGAGAAACTAAAACATTATTATCTATATCTTTAAAAATATCAACACGTGAGTCATATAAATCGATTGATTTTAGTTAAAATTATTTTGTAGTTTGTTCGTTTATGAACTTTTCGTAAAAAAGAACAAACAACTTTTGAATTGTCAAAATGTGTTTTTTTAAACTCTCAAAGAATTCTGAATTACCCTCTTCTAAAGAATTTCTTCATATATATATTGATAATAAAACATTATCTGTTGCCAAAAAAGGACTTTATAATTAACTAATCGCAGTTTGACATCAAAACCAGGTAATTAATCGAATTATGTGATACACCTGAACACCTTATATCTTTGTAATGTATAATAAAGAGTAATGGTGGGTTCATGCAGAAATTTTTAGTAATAAGAATAAGAATAGTAATAAGCATAAAAGTTAAACCTTCGTTTTATAATGACCCAGTTCATGCAGTAAACATAATTTTTAGTAATAATTTTAAAAATAAGGATTTGCTGCATGAACTGGGTCATTATAAAACGAAGGTTTAACTTTTATGCTTATTACTATTCTTATTCTTATTACTAAAAATTTCTGCATGAACCCACCATAACAGTATCGTAGATTAGCGCCTTAATTTTCGTATTATATGTATACATACACACTTTTATATTTACTTTCCCTGGATTGTACAAAGTAAATCAGCGTTTCCGTGCTTCTAAGATACTTTCTAGAGGGTAGACTTTATTAGCCATACAATTATAACCAGTGGCGCAGCCAATGGGGGGGGGCGCGAGGGGCCAGCCCCCCAAGCTAGCCAGCAACCAACAAAAAATCATGGTCGTTTTATGTATCTTCTTACTTAATTGCATAATTTTTGGTTTTTATACGTTTATCATTGTTTAATAGACCTTAATAAAAACACACTTTTCAAGATTTTTGCTTTCACGGAATTATATCATATTGTGTATGCTACTGCAAAGAAAATAAAATTTGACTGGGAGACTCGGCCCCCCCAAGAATGTTTTCTGGCTGCGCCACTGGTTATAACGGTAATACATGTATTATTTATTTGTCAATAGTTTCATTTATTTTTTAATATACTCGCATTACTTACCCTGACGAAACACCACTGTTTGGTATTAGTGAATCATAAAACTTCGTAACGAAAAGAAATTAGTCAACAGGAAAAATGTTCTGATTTTTTCATTTTGTTACTCACAAAGTAATCAAATCGGTTGAGATAAGAAGTTCTTATTTAGATATACATATATTGTTTTTATAATAGTAATTGTTTGGGATGTTGCATCTTCGGGAAGCCTTGTAAAGAAAATTATTATTATGTTGTTAGAGAGCTTTTTGTATTTACCTGTTGCCTACAATGTACTTGTACTACTATTTATTTCAATGATTTGGGTAATACAAGAAAAAAATATTTTATGTAAAACGTAAGTAGCCTCTTCATTGTGGATTATCTGTGGATTAGCCTAGCAAAATTGTTGTACTTATCTAGCATTGCCAGCTTCATTGTAAGTAGGTACTTGATTTTCGAAATTCAGTTGTCAGTGAAAAATTACATTAACTTGAAAAAAGACAGACAGACAGACAGACATAGTTTTTTTGCTTAAAGTTAAAATATCGACTTACACAAAACCAATCCTTTGAGAACATAAGCCATTATACATATGTATTATTTTTAGATACATTAACCAAAAAACTAACTAAGATAAATCAGAATAAAATGTGAAGTTATCATAATACCTGGTGTTCGTCTATTTCCTGTAATTACGAACGTTGGCTCACTGAATTTAGCGACAAAATTAACAGTAGTTGACCATATTATTTATACAGGAAGTGCCCAGGAAATTAATAACGCGACGAATGGAATACATAAAAAGGTTACTGCCCACAATACTTTTGTTTACCTAAATTCTGCACTCAACCGATTTACATATAATGTAGATACGTGTACACTCAACATCCACATTTCCGAACTTTTACGTTCCGCAGACTTCCACATTTCCGAACTGTCGTCACCTCGGGATTACCGAACTGCTGGCGCAGGGTTTTTCTGGCTCATTCTAGTACTTTTCTTTGTATTTCGAGGTTTTTATGCAAATGTAATACATACATACATGTGTACATGTTAATAAAAGAACGTTTTTCTAAACAACAAAATGTCAGGTGCAAAGGAGAGAGTGATGCAGGTAATTATTTTGTAATTCAAAGTAAAGGTTTGTTTTATTGAACATTTTGTTGACGTAACCTATAATAATTTCAAATTGAAATGAAAAATTATGAGAAAATATGTATTTTTAAGAAAACCGTGATACAAAATAAACATTATTGTACTGTTTATTTGCAGAGAAAAGAGCCTGCTAAGAGACTAACCTTGGAGCAAAAGCTGGATTTGAT
The DNA here is from genome assembly GCA_029963805.1 of Aromia moschata. Classification (NCBI taxonomy): domain Eukaryota; kingdom Metazoa; phylum Arthropoda; class Insecta; order Coleoptera; family Cerambycidae; genus Aromia; species Aromia moschata. Next base: position 12,337 of record JAPWTK010001258.1, read on the forward strand.
AAATCACGCAAAAAATGGTGTTAAAAATGTTGATCTATGTAAGATGTATACCATTTATAAATCGTCAGTGGCAGAAATTCTTGGAAAAAAGAAATTTACTTTGAAAAAACTGAAAAAAAGACGAAAATTGAGTGGACGGATTAACACAATAAAGTGCACCGGTACTTATGATACGCCATTTGAAAGAAGTGTTTTTCACTGGTTTGTACAAAGAAGAACTCTTGTCTCAGGTGTGCTGCTGAGGGAGGGCGATTTCCTCTTTGCTGAATTCTGTGACAATCGAAATGTTTGATAACAATCGCATTATTGTGTACATTTTTTCTCATTTCAAATTTCGCGGTTTTTTGTCGTCAACCAATCAGCGACAAGTTCGGTTATGTGGAAGTACAAGTTCGGAAATATCGTGAGAAAAAGTTCGGAAATATCGTGAGTTCGGAAATTTGGAGTTCGGATATGTGGATGTTGAGTGTAGTTTGTTAGCATCAGTCACACATAGTGGCGCATCTACAGGTATTGGGTTTTGGGACACCTGTCTATGTTTTATATTTTTTTTTCATGAGAAGTTTGAGAGTACACTAGAGACACTCCGAAAGTATTTAAATTAATGTAAAAAATATTAATGCAAATCAAATAATTAGAAAATTAAATCATACAAAAATTATTATAAAAATGTGTACTTATGCATGTCGCTAAAAATACTAGGTCTGTATGTACAGTTATTGACATTGAAAATTAGGAAGTGGTATAAGTGATCGGAATCGTATTGGAACTTGACATTTTTTTTCTTTATTGTGCAAAGTTTGTCATTTTTTGTCAGGATATTTGCTTATATCAATTTTATTAAATAGTTATCATTCTACACTGCACTAATATGTATGGGCGTTTATAAAATGGTGTGTATAAATAGGTGTTTGTAAAATACCAAAACTGGAGTTTATTAAGTCTATTTGTGTTAAAAATGTTAATATACATATGTATAGTACAAAAGTTAGTAAATTAACATACGTTTTTAAATACATTGGTAACAGGTTTTCAATCATGGTAATGTCTGTTATTGTAATTTTTGGTCTGTCTATTATAGTAAATCCCGATTTTTAAACCCTTTCTTCTGTTTCTAAACAGTCCAATCGACGTGCACCAACTCCTAACGTGTGAATTATTTTTTGCTTAAAGGCTTTCAATTTATTTACCTTCAAAATCCTTTGAATATGAAAATGTGTCTTGCTAAAATAATTTTGTTCAGATACCTACTCTTCTTTAGTGACAGTCTCGGATTTTCTGAATTGTCTTCTGAAATCAGAACCAATATTATGGCTGAATCATCAACATTGTGTTATATTTTTGATCTTTTCATCCGTTTTTTACGTCTCCCGTTAATACAATTTTTGTATTAGTCTTTTCAAACTTTGATGGGTAACTTTGTAAGTATTTTTATGAAACAATTCAATTGCATGACGATAAGAAATGTTGTCGATACCGATACAATTAAGTGTTGTGAAATGAGCATTATTTGAATTATAATTAGAATTAACACTCCTGGTTTTAAGTGACGTTTGATATGTAAAGCTCAATGTCAAACAATTAACAACAATAGCTTTATTAACACATTACTGGTGTTTTATTAAGAAATAAAGGTAAAAAAGGATTACACTAAAACAAAAACAAGAAATAAACAACATTCAATTCAAATATTGGTGTGAATTGTGGAAGTTATTCCTACCAACTCTTCATAATTATTTTTTCACGTGCAATTAATATTTATGGTACTTTACTCTTCATTGATTTCTATATTTGTCGAATCCCTCAAATACCCTCTTATACTAAATTCCAAATTATTATTCCCTCAATATTGAAATCCTCCATCATTAAATTCATATATCATATATATATAGGTAACAATCTTTTCAAGGATTTCTAGGCAAGCAAATTTCTTATGAAATTGTGGTATAGGCAACTCAAACTGGGGACACCCTGTGTATAAAAAAAAGTGTGACGTCACCACTTCTTCTTATTATAGCGTGTGATGCACAATTCAAAATAACAGTCGACCTGTCCGAGGATTTTTCCAAAATACTTTTAGCCTGGAAAATATTGAATTTATGCAAACGTTTACGTCCTCACTGTATTTTACACACACATGCGCACGAATTTCTAATTGATCGACCGAGTCTGAAGCACCTCAAATGAATTCGCAGTGATCCGGCATTCCCACACAGAAAGATCTGAACCAGAAGCAATCGATAATACAAGAGAAAATGTAATTATTTACATTTTAGGTGTGAGTCAGCTGTTGGAAGACGAGTTTCCTAATGGTAAATAAAAAATAAGTGCGTACAGCACACGGACGAATAATGCTTGGTTGTCACATTTCGTTACGGTCCCTAGAAAATATCGCAATTAAAATTAAATTAAAATATAAAATTTGCGTTACATCTATTTAATTTGTTGCTAACTAAAATGGATCTGTGTTACCTGTTCCTTGGCTGTGTCGGTTTTCTTCTAGCGCTTTATTTTATACTCGAATTGCATTATTTTCTACGTACAATCGTTTGCGTGATATGGGCGAGAATTAGTAAGAAAAAAGTTCATATACTGGATCAAACTGAAATCAAAGGTAGGTTATTTTATCGTTTAGTTGCCAGAGTTACAGACGTTTGCGTTATTTTTAAGCGTACTCGAGTATTATTTTATTTTAAAGTTACTAAAATCTGCTGACGTTCAAAATGTGCATGTTATAATATTCTTTTGTTGATTTAGATATAATAGAGTTTGCTGTATAATTTCATTATTTAAAAATGTGGAACTATTTATGTATTTCTTAGAACAAAAAACATCAAGAATAACTCTACATTTTTTCACTCACACTTTTTTTATTCTATCTTAAAAACATCAGTGTACTTATCCCTTCGCCCTCTGCCTCTATTAACATTTGCAATATAAAATTTTCGGAGAAATGAACCTACTGTAATTTTTATATATTTTATAAATATAGCATTAGTTGTTAATATTCACATGTTTAGATGAAACACCTCAAACACTGAATATCCCATTTTTTCTGAATATAGGGTACCTACATAAATTTATAAAACTTATAGCAGGGTTATCTCTGACAGATTGAAGTTATGTACTATGTACATATGCTTCAGATGAACTTCAGATGAACTTGAAAATACGGGGTTTTTGGGTAATTGTTCTCAGATTTTGTAAAAAGAAATTTGTTGCATGTCGCATGTTGCATTACTTGTGCATGTCGTTAAAATAAACCATTTCAGAGAAAACTGAGTTTAAAGTATTTGTTAATTTTGGAAAATAATATATAAATCAACAAATTATTAATTCAAAGAGTTTTTGTTTAGTACTTACTACGGATGATGCAATATTTACGAGATGGGGCTTTTAAACCACTGTCACCAACTGTCACCAAGGGCGTAGCCAGGGGGGGCGATGGGGCGATCACCCCCCCCCCAAGGGGTCAAGTAAAAACCAAAATACTCGGGGGATTGCGGTTGCCGTTGCCTCCACTAATCTTTTTTTTTTTGTCTTTTTTTGTTTAATGTGCATTGGGCGCCCCCCAAAGATAAATACTGGCTACGCCCTTGACTGTCACACATGGGTTGATGAAAATTCAAATAGTACGAGGATATGTCACTTTCATTACGAAATTAAATTAAACGTTTGGTTGGGCATAGTTGCAGATCACCTTGTAGGACCTTTTGAACTTCCACCAACTATGAATGGATAGGGTTACTTGAATTTTTTACAGCATAATTTAATCGATCTGCTACATGATACATGATGTTCCTTCAAATATTAGGGATCATATATAGTGCCTACTTACAAGATGCCGCCCTCCTCATTATTTCGTAATACAAAAAAAATAATTTAAATAACGTATTTCCCCCATCGGTGGATTGGACGAGGAAGTGAATATCCATGGCCGAAGTTCAGATTTGAATCCTGCGGATTTCTATTTCTGAGGATATATTAAAACTAGTTCATTCACCCATTCCTGCTGCAGACAGCGATGAGCTGGTTACCCATCCCCGCCTCCAGCAGAAATTAAGCTCAGGCGAGGGGAGGAAATTCATCCTATCCCAAAACCTTTCTTACAACATGACATGTCTAAGAAAACGTCTTCTTAAATTTTTAATAATAGTTTTCTTAAATTGTGTAATTTAAGAAAACGTTCTTGCACTAGCTTGTAGTCATGTCTACGTAATCTATAGTAGGCATAGTATTAGAAGAAATTTCTTAAAGAGATGTCGAATATCAAATAAAAAAAAATTATTCGCTAATACTTATTTAATTATTTATAAAATATTTATTGTTTTTGCTGTTGTTTTTTGGGTTTAACTGGTTATCTTTTTATATTATTGATTTTAAATGTTGTCTATTTTTAAAATGGTCATATTTTTCTGTGTTTATTTTCATACCGTTTTTGTTTTCAGTTATTATCAGAACGACAGTACTTAGTCGCGTCAATGAAACCTTTTCTTCGGAAGTCCTCAAGAACAGCTTCGATTTTGCTGATTTTTTTTTAATTTTGTTTTTTTATATTATTTAAAATCAGAAACCTTTCTCTAATCAGCGGGGACGGAACTATTTATATTGTTTAAACAATATCTGATATTTATATAAAAAAATCAGTTTGGTCTTTATTTTTTTCTAAAAAATCTTCATATATTAATTTTTAATATTAGACCAATGACGATATAATAATTAAATTCACACGTGCACAATTTTGTGAGGTATAGAAGACATGCCTCTAAATACAACTAAAGAAACATTTTTAGGAAACAGCAATAATAAAAATAGGTTTATTAATCTTCTCTGCAAAAAACTGGTCGAAAATAATATTGAGTGGAGTCAAGCCGAAAGTGACGCTGATCGTTTAATTGTGCAATCAGCTATAGATTGTTCCTTTCTTCATGTAGTTGTTGTAGCAGAGGATATTGATGTCTTTGTATTATTGATGGCTTTAGCACCTGATGATAAAGAAATGTTTTTTTTTTAAAACCACTAAAAAATAATGCCTTGCAACGAGTTTATTCAACAAAAAGAATATCAGAGAAATATTTAAATATTAAAAAAGAGCATCTGTTTTTTATTCATGCATTCACTGAATGTGATACTACATCCGCTTTCTATAACAAAGGTAAAAATAGTTTTATTAAGATTTTTAATGATAATCAAACATTACGTGCAGCAGCTGAAAATTTTATGGTTGAAGAGCAAAGTGAAGAAATGCTTTTTTAATGACGGTATTAATTGTATTCTCACAATGTATGGTGCTAAAACAGCCAAAAACGTGAATGCACTGCGATATAAACGTTTCATAGCATTAGCTTAAAAAAATAAAAGCGTACAGGTAACGAATTAAGTAATTCGTTACCTCCGACAGAAGATGCAGCAAAAGAACATATTAAGAGAGTCTACCTACAAGTTCAGCAATGGAAAAACAATTCTTCAATACATACTTCAATACAATATAAAAAAAAATAACATAAATATCTCTTTTTTCCAAGTTTTTAATGGATATTGTATCCTGGAGTGGGTACTGGAACCTTCGGCGTAGAAACAAAAAACTGGACGTTTTCCACGAAACACCGAACTATTACACTTTTCTCGACGCGCGTTTCGCCAACCAAGTTGGCATCTTCAGGAGAATATTAAAACTGTATATTGTATATGTATTGTATTGTATGTAACTGGATATTGTATAAAAAATGTTTTTCTACATAAATATCATAGATATTGTTTAAACAATATAAATAATTCCGTTCCCGCTCCAAAAAACGGTTTTAAAGAAAAAAGTTTTTAAAGAAAAAATCATCAAAATCGGAGCTGTTCTTGAGGACTTCCGAAGATTGCCTGTTTTATGTATTCATTGACGCGACTAACTGAGCAAAAACTTTTTGAAGTAATACTAGGTTATAATTTATGTATTCAATTCCAAAATTAACATATATATTAAACGTAGTTTTCTCTGATATTGTTAATTTTAACGACATGCAACAGATATACTGTTTTTAAAGCAAATCGAATGCTATTTCAAAATAATGAATGATTTCCCAAAAATCTCAATCCTTAAAAAAATCTGAAGGGAGCAATATAGTGGCACAGAACGCCCCCAAACATATATTCGTATTTACCACCAAAAAAACGTGTTTTTCAAAATTTGAGTACAATTGCCCAAAAAATAAATAAACCGTCGTGCAAAAATGAGATAAAACAATATTTTCCCATCCGGTGACTTTATTTTTATCCAAAGAAGATATACCTAAAGTATGGCCCATTCTTTACTGAACAGCTTATATAATATTCGCTGCATGCCCTGTAATTTCTTATTAAGAATAGCTGAGGCTAACTGCACTGTTTGCTTGAAAACTCCCTATACATATGTATGTGGGTATATCTCATAAATTATGAAAGATAAATTCAAGTGGTTCAGAAACATAATCGAATGTTAATGATAAATGAAATGAAAAAAATAATTCTCAAATACATAAGCTGAGAAACCTGTTATTTTTCTAAAAAGTCGGAGGTTACGGGGGAGTCAGTAGGAGGTACTATGTAAATAGGCGTTTATAAAACACTGCATTTTTATGTCAAAATTAAGTGAATTTGTACGTGCATACGCAGGTCACCAAGAGGGGGGCCTTGGTGGTACTTAAGTCAATTCACCTAATTTTGACATATTTATGTAGCATTTATGAAGTATACTAAGGCTTAATTTTACAGATAATCCTGAATCCGACGTTAGAGCATGAAAATGACGAGAAAAATAAATTCCCATACATTTTTCGGCTATATTTCGAGATTCGATTGTTTTTCTGAAAATGACAGTTGGTAGCGAAGATCATGTTACGAAACTTCTTCTTATTCTTTTTTTTTGCATGTACCCTATTTAAAGAAATATTAGCTGTAGAATTACAAACCAAACACCTATATGTATGTAATATGTATGTACCTATATGTATGAGGTGTGGCTATTAAATAACCGAACTGCTGTCATAACACATTTTATTCGTTACCAATTACAGTAGCAACTTTTTCGCCTTCAATGTACTTCCCTTGGCGATCTCTACACCGTTCCATACGACTTTTCCATTGTTGAAAGCAGTGCTGGAAGTCCGCTTCTGTCAGCTGGTTCACAACCTCCGTCGCTTTTGCTTTAACCGCTTCCACACTTTCTAATCTTGTCCTCTTCAGCGCCGATTTGACCTTGGGAAATAAAAAAAAGTCACAGGGGGCAAGGCCAGGCGAGTATGGTGGATGTTCCAACACAATAATGCCGTATTTTGCAAAAAACACCTTCATAGACAAACCAGAATGGGCCGGTGCATTGTCTTGGTGAATCTTCCATGATTTGGTCTGCCACAAATCGGATTCTCACACGCTCACGAAGGGCCGTCAGAACCTCGATGTAATAATGTTGATTGACCGTCTGAGCCTCAGGGACCCAGTGAACGTAAACAATGCCTTGAATGTCAAAAAAGATGATCACCGTCGCTTTGAACTTGTTGAAGATTAACCCGTTGTTCCATATGAACCTTTAACATTTTTTCGAGGCGTCACTGGTGCCTCGACTAATTCAAACGATTGCTACAGTCAAACTGAGCGACCCACTGGCTTGTTATTTGTGGGGAAAGTATTACCAGACACAGTTCTTTTCAAACTTGTCGCGACACGCTCACAGCGCGCTGGTAGCAGCATCAGATCGGTTATTTAATAGCCACACCTTGTATGTAGATGTTCCAATGATGGTTTCAAAATATGCCGGATGCGCCAGTGGTGCTTCCATTTCCTTCATTTAACGCTGGGTTTGCTACAATTTAGTTGCTTTGGCCATTATTTTTGTTACATAATTGCCACTTTTGTGCCACACATTTTCGAAAATGTTTGCATATTACAACTTATTTTAATTATGTAATTTTAAACAAATGTTATCGAGATTTCTTATATGTATGTGAAAATGATATTTTTTTTTAGGAATATGTTTAACTACTGACATTGACAATCTACTAAACCACATGAATAATGCGCGGTACCTTAGAGAGTTAGATTTTGCTAAAATCGATTTTAATGAAAGAACGGGCCTCTATCAGCGCATAAAAAGCCATGGGGGCTCACTAGTCATAGGTGCGACAACCATTAGATACAGAAGATTTATAAAACTCTTTAGCAAATACTGTGTAACTACGAGGGTAAGTAGAAAATTAAGTCATGCATTTATAGTCCCAAGAGAAAATCTACGAGTAGACAGGGTTACTGGTAGTTCGACCAATTCCCTTTAGGCGGTGACAGTAGAGATGATAAGCAGTCATATGAACCTCTATATGCATGATATCAAAGTTTATGGTTTTTGAGATATTTGAACTGTAGTAAACTATAAAAAAAAATTACTTATCAATGAATAAAAGTACGACTTATTTCTGATAAATTTATTAAACGAATCACTTAAAAGACCACAATCAAACAAATTCTATTTAAAACGACGAAAAATAATTACAATTCTTGATGTGCTACAGCAACATGTACCCAACCGTTACTATTTTAAGTATATTAAACATTAAAAAATATAAAAGTAAAATATATTATCCATATTTGGATTTACTGTAGTTTGTATATTTGTATCTACATATATACATATGTATATAGCATATCCATTTTTCTGAATTAATGATTACTGTACCCTTAATTCGATAATTATTTAATTATTTTCTAATTAAAAAATAATTTCCATCATAATTATTGCCCATATCATCTTTCTACCAACTACCAAATAAATTTCATCATAAACTGCCAAATGCCAAATAAGAAATATACTGGAAAATAAACTATTTTTAATAATAAATCCTGGTTTATCTAACCAAAAAAAATGTTGGGTATAATTACTTAATTATGTACACAATATAGTTAGTAAGTTTTTTACGAAATTAATTTGTTTGCTAATAAATTAATAACCCCCATTAGTATGACTTTTAAATACTTATATTAAAAAAAAACGTCATCAAATCTGGCTACGACCGCGAGAGGTGGAAATAGCGGTTACGTCGAAGCTCAAACGTCAAACTTTTGACAAGTGACTGTCACAATTATTGTAAAATAAATAATAACTGTCATATAATGTAATAGCGTTTACAATTAAATAATGTTATAAATTTAAAATAGAAGTCTTTTGGATGGCTTGTTATTTTACTTACTTTTTCGAAAGCGGCTATTCAAAGGAAACCGAAGCATTTGTGCTGAGTTATATGCTTAAACAATATTTTACAATAAACTGAAGAGTATATTTAAACACTTCGATTTGATCCTATTTTAATACCTATAGTTGTTTAGTAACTAAAATAATGCTAACCTAAAAAAATATTCGAAGGCTACATTACTAGTAACTTCACTTATGCTATAGTGCACGCTATTTATAAATACTTATTATCAGTTTCTGTTGGAGGCTAATCGCCTATGAAAGCCAATCGCCTAACTAGAGCCTTTAAAAAATTAAAAATGTAACCTCAAATTCATAAAAAAGAGTTACGCATGTTCCAAGACTATGTTTTTAGCCAAAAATGTACATTGAGTCGTTTATTATTTACATTATATCGTACACCAAGAATAGCTTTACACACGGACAACGAACGTAGTACGAGGTAAAATGACCCTACCTGAGACATATATGAAATACCCACAAAACAATAACAGACTGTACTTCTCGAAGCATTCACGGCTGTAGATTCAAAATAAATTTCAGGTTTTGTCTTCTGCTGCCAAGGGCAAAGCTACTGTTGGCGCACTGTAACTTCACCTACACTATAATGCACATTATCTATAAATATCTTCATATTCTGTTGGGTGTCACTCGTTTATGGAAACCAATCGCCTAGCTAGAGGGTTTAAAAAGTTAAAAACGGACATTACATATATACAGGGTTGGAAATTCTACGTCTTTAAACGACAAATCGTTTCTGCGTGTATACATACTCTCCTATTCTTTCGTTCTAGTTAGTGGCCTATTCCCTTTCACACCGAATCTTCCACCTGTTAATCTACTATCTCAAAGTGAATGTTTTCCCTAACTATATACTCGTAGTTCTTTATCTAAACCTATCAAATTTTTGCATTAAAGGAGTGTTTTTAGTCAGCAGTAATTTTGAACATAAACAATTTGCATTACGTCAATTTGTTTTAACGCTACAACTTTCTTGCATTCATTTTTTTTTCCAACTGAGATTAATATTGTTCAAAGTACGATTCACAGTAACAGGTGTGAACCCTCTTTAGTCCTTAGGTTTTTGTTACCCTGGTGGTTAACGTATCCTGTATCCGTTGAGTAACCTCAATAATTCTCTCCGTTAGTTCATGTTTTGTGTTAACAGGGGTTTCCTTCATTATTATTTTCATATGACTTCAAATATTAAAATCCGTAGCAGTCAAGTCAGGGTCCGGAGGAAGCCAAGGAATTGGTCCTCCTTTGCCAATCGCCCTATCGGGGAAATGTTCGTCAAGAATTTTTTTTTTTTTTTGAAAACTCATATAAGTTCAAATACCTTAAAAACTATAAAATGCATATATTGTCACTTCTTGAAATTGGTCAAATTACTAATAACTTTATATAAAGAAAAGAAATTGATTTTGTATGAACATATATTGGTTCAAGAATTTCTTATTGCTATTAAAATTAAAATTATTAACTTAAAACTGATGTATTTATATATCATTGAGTGTAGTTCTCAACTAATTTTAAATTATGTGACCTAATTTGAGATACCTCATGCCTAACGATATCTGTATTTTCTTTATATATCTGCTATTAGATATCGGCTATTTCTAAAAATAACAGCTACACTTATGGACACATTTAGAGGAAAGTAAAAAGAAAGATGAATTTTCCGCGTTTGTTTTAAGTGTATCTTCTGATTTGTAAAAAGAATGAGTTGCTTGCTCTTAGTTAACTAACTTAATTTTAGGCTCAAATTAAAATAGCAAATAAATATAAAAAAAAAAACGTTAATTGATCATATTCGATGTTGTAGGTAGAAAAAATTGTAGCAGGCCACGGGGATGCATTTTAAAAGCGGCGGGATAATCGAAGAAGCAGTTTTCGATGCCCTGTATGCAGTGGCGGCTCGTGACTTTTTTTTTTGGGGGGAGGCGAAATTTTATAAAAAAATGTTGTTTCCTAAATTTTTGTAATAATAAACATTGTTAGTAATATAACGTATAGCTAGGAGAAGGACCTCTACTTGGTCAATAAAATATATTAAGTACATTTGTCTAACATAATGTACCTAATATATTTTGTTGGTTCAGCAAAACCATCGGGAGGGTGTAGAGTTTCCATCAAATTAGTTTACATTTAAAAGATGCAGTGAAATAAAATATGAATTTTTGCCAGGACTGCGTCAATTTCGATTTGAGGGGCGGAACTGATCACATTCATAATAATTTGTTTGCTAAAAGATGTAATTTACAAACACAACTACTTAATATGTTATTTTATTTATTTTTTGAATGTGTCAAGTGAACGATATAAATTTTTAAGATTATCAAATCCAGACTTTGTCCAATCATCTTCGCCACGATTTGAAAATAATAGACAGGGCCAACACAAAATAATTTATTTAAAGTTAAAGAACCACTTAGCCATTTGCATTTATCATACCACGTATTAACAAAACAACGACCGGCTTACCCTGATTAATTAAAGTTTTACTTAGATCTTGCCGTGGTACTCTCAAATCTTTAACAAATAAATAATTTATCCTCATAAGACAGGCGACTAAATTTGTACTTTATAAGATACTCAACAATATCATTGCAGGTTCAAATATGTATTTGAGTGTCATTACAACTCATATTATTATTATTATTATGAAACAAACTGCTACACCCGCCAGTTACCTCCATTATAATTTTGTATAATTAATTAAATAAAGCGTTCAAACAATGACTTACGTAGGTAATATGGTACATCTTCAATAATTATTATTACCCTCCTATACCTCTCAAAGTACTCAAAAACCCGACAAGAATAACGGCACTTTCCAACAAAAATTTCCAAAACACGGAACAATAAAATATATTAAATTTTGTAGGTCAGGTTGTTAGGTTCATGAAATCAAATAACTCACGTGTGAGATGTGGGAGGTGGGCGTGTTTGCCTCCGCTATGCAGTTTTTTAAATGACCTTTAATGTCACTGAAGTTAAGGATTAAATTTGTCAACAGACGCAGGTGGTTGCGAAGCGCGAAGCCCGCTATGTTGTAGAAGTACATATTATGTAAAAACATTGACATTGGAGGCTTGCCACCACGGCGATAAACTAAGCGCTGAGTCGTTTATGAGGGCTAATATGTTGCAAATAATGGTGCAGGAACTCCTTTGACATAATTATGTTTGTTAATATTTTTATTTTTAGAAATTAATGTTTTACCCGATATATGAATTTAAAAATGAAAGGTAAATATTATAGGTAGGTAGGTTAAAAAAAAAACTTTCACAGGGAAGGCACTACCTCCTCTGCCTACCCTGACGAGCCGCCACTTTCTAAAGGGCATTTTCACGGCATTTCTAAAGGGGTTATGGCCAACTATTGCTGTTATAAATATAATGTCGTAGATGTGGTAATCCTGTAATAAACAAGAAACATATTATTTACATTTATATTATATATTTATATATTATAGAGTGCATTATTTCATTTTTTTAATTTTACCATTTCCATTTCTAGATTATGTATTGGGACGACCGTAACATATACATGGAACACCGTTTCATCACTCCGTGTGACGACTTCGTGAACACCATCGTCTTATGTAGAATTCGAGTAATCAACTGCAATGCTGACCAAATTATAATAGACCTCGTAGTCAATTCGTCTGATTGTGATATTGAAACGGCGAAGAGGCAGAAGCCGGAAATGACGCTTGAGCTGGCGAAATGGATCGAGAGCAATGAAATCTCCAGCGCGTTTTTGAGGAATCCTCAGTCTTGATTTAGCATTATGTGCCTATTACATTATTTATTTACTATACTTCTTGACATATGTATGTAGAGATGAAATAATAGCTATCACCATATATTTCATTGTATTTTCATTCTATAGTAGAATAGATTTATGTTAATTGTTCTTTTTTTTTTTGTTCATGTATCTACTCAACAAATTGAAAATTATAGAATATTCTCTGTTTCAAAATCACTGCTAAATTATTCTTGAAAAATATTTTAGGTTCTAGTCACTACAATATGTTATTACGAGAAATTACAACTTTTTCAAAGATATCAAATACTTACCTAAATGTAAACAGGTACTATATAAATAACTACCGTGGACGTTAAGACAAAGTTCTTCAGGTCAAAGAGATGAATCGTCGTGTATTTTGAAACATAAAAGTTCTTAGAATATATCACAAACAGCAACAGGTTCTATTATACCTACTACCTATGTGTCTCAGATTTCACGACCAGTAAATATTTTTTACATTTAAGAATATTAAAATTTCAAATGTATAGTATACTAGGTAGGTATAATAATATAGTATCTACTAACCTAGAGTGCATTAAAATGATCTCTCTTTTTTTAAACGGTTCTCCGTTCTCCTATTTCTCTTCTATTTACGCCTAATTTTAGGATACATTAAAATGACGTTGTGTATTTTTTTCAGGGGCATTACCATAAAAAACTTTACACAAGATATCCGTTTTTTTATTAGGACTTTAGGGTTTTGTAGAAAAAGGGATTTCAAGTAAAAAAAGATCATATGAGAATATGTTCTGAAACGCTTGGTTTTCTACATACAAGGTGATACAGTTTCCACGCCAATGGATTTTTTTCAGGTTCGACTGGTGTTACTTATTCTTTGAAAAAGTGGAATAAGTGCAGAAAAGTAATCACAGTTATCTCCCAAAACTCCCAAGTGCTTCGTTTTTTATAAAAAAAAAATATTTTATACCTCGACAAGTATTTGAAAATTGTATCAACAAAGTTATTAAATATTTTTTAATGGAAAACTAATCGCTTTAGAAAATAACTGTGGTTACTTTTTCCATAACAATTTTCCGAAGAACAAGTGGATCTTGTCAAACCTGAAGAAAATCCATTGACAAAGAAATTCTAATTCAAAAAAGAGAGCACTCCATCGTACGCACGCCATTGATTATGCAATTTAAAAGCTTCTTTATCGATGATTGAGCTTTTATTAAGCTACTTGTAAAACTGGAACCTTACACCTCTCATTGAGTTAAACAGAGAGATAATCAAGAAAACATTAAAACGGTACCACCCTGTAGGTCAAAAACCAAGTGTTTATTGTGGAAAAAAAGTCCATACAAACTATCGTGGTTGTTAATTGTCGGTAATAAACTTTAAATGTAATAAACTTGTTTCATGATTATTTCTATGCTTACCCATTGACGGTGAGAGCTACAAGGTTCCAGTTTTTTGCAAATGAAGTAGTCTAACGAAAGTTCAATCATCGATAAAACAATTTTTTAATTACATAATAAGTGGCCTGCGTACGGGGGCTGGGAGTTTCCTTTTTAAATCATAATTTCTACGCCAATGGCTTTTTTTTTTAGGATGGATTTTGACTCGTTTCATTTGTTCTTTGGAAAAAGACAATGACAAAAGGTAACCTCAGTTATCTTTGAAAAGCGCTCCGTTTTTTTCATAAAAAAATATTTTATACTCCGACATTTCCGACAAGTATTTGAAAATTTTATCAATTAAGCCAATTAAGCTATTAAATATTTTTTTTTTTTATTAAAAAGCGAGGCGCTTTTGGAAGATAATTGTGGTTACCTTTTTTATTACAATTTTCCAAAGAATTTTCCAAGTGGAATCTGTCACTTGAAGAATACCATTGGTATAGAAAATCTGGCATAAAAAATAGCACCGAACCCCCATACGCACACAACTGTTTCTGTAATAATTACAGTTTTTTTTATCGATGATTGAGGAGGCTTCATTAGAATATTTCACTTAGTAAAATTAGAACCGTGTAGCTCTCACTCTCATCGTTATTGAGTAAACAGAAACAAAACAAGAAACAATTAAATTTTATCACTTTGTAAATTCAGGATTTGTTAGTTTGCTCAATCTCTTAAGTCTTATTTTTGTGTCGAAATTTCAAAATTTGTTACAGAAATTTGAATTTTTATTTCTTACCAGCATTTCCTTTCTGGGATTTTATAAGTAAGTAATAACTTTAAGAAAACCTAAAATATTGCAAAAACCATAAGCCGCATTTTATTATAACCATGCCTCATATTAAAAATTGCATGTTTGATGTTCTTTTTGCTATTCTAGTCTTCTGTTTGAGTTACGTAATAACCCGCTAAAATCTAGTGTTCAAGCTACTTCAAAATTCGATAAGTGGCACAATAGGTAGATGTATGGAAAGAACAGTTGCAACTTGATCCTAAGTAGGTATTTTATTAATAACTAATAACTACCCTGTTTTAAGCGACAAATAAAAATTATTTTTTGCATACGAGCACCACGAAAATAATTGTTATATATTAAGGAATGATATGCTTGGTGCCATTAATGGATTTAAACCATAGAAAACCATATGGTTTTCTGTGATTTAAATTGATTAAAATATGTACCAAATGCGAAAATGTGCTTTACTGAACGCTCCTGAACAGAATTATCATAACTGAAAGGAACTAAACTCGGTTTGTGAGAACGTAAAGCTCTAAAAAGCCGCATTCAGATTCATGCGTGCGCGTAACGCGCTACGGAATATAATTTTGCATAGCCTGTTCGAATTCTGGCGTAACGTAAATAAGTGAGGTTATTAGTTATTCGTGTTGAAAATGATAATCTGGCTACAAAAATTTACATTGTGAAGAAATATGAATGATTTCATTCAAATTTTAATGCTCGAATATAATTGTTAGTGGCAAAAGACAGCAATTATAAATCAAATAAATATTACTGTTGTTTGGTTAAATATTACCCGGTGATTGTAATAAATATATACAAAACTGAAGTTTTTTTATTGAAAAATAAGAATAATCCTTAATACACTATAAATAATCATATATTATGTTATTTATTTTATTATACGTCTACTATGCTAATCAGACCTATTTCATCACAAATTATTCATTTTCATAATCGTACACCATTTGCAAGATATTTATTTCTAGTTGGCATCGTTTCCTCTATGGAAATCTTTTTAGGCTTTCAGCCAGTCTGATTAAAAATCCATCAACACCAGTAAGTTCTGGTGAAGTTTGTGATACTGGCTTTTTTATAAAGTCTAAAACAGCCTTCGTTAATTCTCTATGCTGATCAGCCTTCTTTCCTTAAACACAAGTATTATAAAACAAATTACTTACTTAAAATGAAATTAATTATGGTGCTTGAATTAATAAAATGTACCGATTCATAAAATTAGAATTAATAACTCACTTTTTTTACTTTTGGAGTATTCTCATTGTCAGTGTCATCCAATTTATCATCAGTAGAAGAAAGTGAAGAGGTAGTTCTAGAAAATAACAGAGATTAAATCTATTGCCAGCATTAGTAAGTCATTGCATGTAAAATTTTTTAGTAAATTCAAAAACAATCAAAATCTCGATGATATCACTTGAAAGAAACTATTATTGTTAAAAACACAATATCATGTTCATTTAATTACACATTAACAAATAGTTACTTATAAGAAAGGTTATACTTACGGATTTATTTCTAGTGCCACTTAAGAACGTCATTATTTTGTAGTATTTAAAACTAGTCGTTTTTAAGGTTTGTTGCGATCCTGATGCACCGCTGGGAATATATTCTTTTAATTTCTTTTTTCTCGGACATACCTATTGGTCCCTCAAATATTTCCATTTGACCTTTACCATTCATCATTACCATTTCATCATTAACGACATAAATAGATTCCTCATAAAATTTAAAACATCCATGTTTTAAAATATCGCCCACCTCTTTAGTACAGTAACCACACATATAAACCTATGATATAAAAATAATGTTAAATAAAACAAAATAGGAAATCATAAGATAGACATCACATATTAGTAAAATTTCCATTTTAAATTGAAAATAGGTAGAAAAAAGCAAGGTTGTCAGATATATTTTCTAAAATTGCTAAGCGCACTATACAAGTATACTTCATACTTCAGTAAACTATTAGTTCGTGACGTTCTTAGAAAACTAGTTTGGAAATATTTAAAAAACAAATACATAGATATAAATTTATTAGTTATTAAAATAAAGCGTTTAAAATTGCTGGAAAAAATAATTATAAATTCAAACAACTTTATGTATATTACTATACTTAAGAAAATTTTGAAAAGCCGGCAACGGCGGCTCAGGCGGCTGGCCGCACAGAGTAAAACCACTGGCGGTAACACCGGTCAACGAGATTATTAGACTACTTTGCATTTAATACATTGCTAATACTTCTTCGGTCCACTGTGCCATAAATTTTTTACAACGTCGTTAAAATGATTTACGACTTTAGGCACTCACTTGTTTAAGACGCCAGTGACGTGTATTTCAGCTATATTTATTAACACGACAATTTTTTGAGTTTGTCTGGCTAAATGAGCATTATTTACAGCAAATTATATTACAAATATTAAGAGTTTTGTATGCAGGCTAATTTTAATCTCCTATATTGATTTGAATGAAAAAAATTATTTCACAATTTTCGAATTTATAAAATATATATGCACGCCCATGGAATCATAAAGTTGCACCGCTTTTTTTGTTCCCCAGGCGTATTTATCATTTTCAATTAAAATTAGAAGGACAGTAATTACCCTTACCTCCATTTTTACATGTTTACTGAGTAAACGCAAAAAGTTACTTATTTCTACTTTTGGCGTAATGTCCTTGAAGTGTAGGCGTAAATTCAAATTTGTTAATTTAACCAATCATATTTCGTAGCGCGAGTTACGCGTACGCGTTACTCGTGAATCTGAATGCGGCATAACTACATATCTTGAACCTTGAAGATAGCGTAATATCTGGTATAACCTTAAAGTTATGACATTTTGTTCATGTTTATTTAAGCACTGATGTTAAACATATTGTTCCTATTAAATATATTGGTTCTATCATTCCTGTTCCCTGTTAAATGATTTTACAAACTTATAGCCAATATTCAGAAGGAAAGAAACTATTATGGACGCATTTTTAAAACGGAAAAATGGAAATAAATCTCCAGGTAAGCACATTTAGAAAATACACCGTATTTATTATGATTTAAATTTTATATCGTCATGTTAATTTATAGAAAGTATTGTAAAAAGACCAAAAAAAAGAAAATTGTCCACATTCCGACAATTGTTACAGAAGAAATCCACACCATTTCAAAGAGTATGAACATCCTCATTGTAAGTTAATTAGGTTTCCAAATCTCTTATGAAATTATGGTAAATTTTTAGAACATCGACTTATCGTATTTTGACGAATTTTTTTTTGTGACGTATAGTATACACTATTAGAAGTAGTTTGCGACTTGTTAAACTTTGTGCAAATGCCTAACTCGTGTTTTATAGTGTGCTTCCTAACCTCTGTAACAAAATGAAAGAGGTGAATATTCACAGAAGGACAAGGAAATGTTTAGTAAATAGTACAAACTTTACAGATAAATGCATGGTGTAATTTAAAAAAATATTTACATCACGTTCTTGAATTCGAGAAGAGCAAGGAAATTTTTCGTGAATATCCGCGCTAGATAGTGAAGTTGTGACTTCGCAACAGTGACAGTTCCTTTCCTTGT
Source organism: Aromia moschata (assembly GCA_029963805.1). Taxonomy (NCBI): domain Eukaryota; kingdom Metazoa; phylum Arthropoda; class Insecta; order Coleoptera; family Cerambycidae; genus Aromia; species Aromia moschata. The sequence goes on from JAPWTK010001258.1 coordinate 31,086, forward strand.
CTAGGGGCAGTTCTTAGTATAGCAGTGAAGCAGATGATTTAAACCTGCGCAATTCGATTTCTTAAACTTTCACAGTTTTTTAGTGACACCCAGGAAAGTTTGCACTGCATTTAATGTATGTCATCTTCTTTGTGAAATAACGTATTATATGTGAATATTTTTGGTTTGTCGCTAGGTAGTAAGTCGATGTTCTAAAAAATGACCGAAATTATTTATATATATATTATTTGTGTTGTAGTAATTAAATTCATAGAAATGGGAGAGTCTCTTGTGTTGCCAGATGGTTTACCACAACCCAAAAGTCTTTACATGGAGCAGATTGAGATATTAAAGCCCATTGTCGAAAGTACTATTTTAAAATCTGACAAAGAAAAATCTGTTGTACCAACTAAAAAAGCGAATTCAATGCCAAGTTTATCAAGTGAGGCAGGTCCATCCACCATGAAAGTATCCAGTAAAGGAAAACCGACAGTTTATAGTCCTAGACAAGAATCTAGCTTAGAAAAGGGTACTGATAATTGCAAGCCTGGGACCATGCTCGAAAAGTTGAAAAATGCTGCTCCATACAATATTTTTTTCACTACAATCATAAAGGCTCCAGAAACATTAACACAGCCTAATGCTATTACTTTTAAAGGTGAAATTATGATGTAGTTCTCCTAACATTATAAATTTCTTGATTATTTTAGATCTATTGTGTCCAAGTCTTGGGACTTTAAAGCGCTCGTTACAAATTAACTTCATGATAGATATTATGTGGTTACTAGAGCAGTACAAGGCACAAAACGTGAGGTATATAATTAAATTTTATAGATTTAAGAAGTTATAAATTGTTCTTTTTGTTTTTCGTTACAGCTCGAAGCCACTAACAATTATTTATGGTGATGACTGGCCAGATATGCCGGAATTTATTGACAAATTTTGTCCCAATGTTACATATAAATTTATCAAAATGAAAGATCCATTTGGTTGTCACCACTCGTAAGTAAAAAAAAATATGTGAACTTGTGTAAATTTTATTTTTTTTTATATCTAGCAAAATTGGTATTTACCTATATGAAGATAATTCTTTACGTGTAGTTGTATCCACAGCAAACTTGTACTATGAAGACTGGAATCACTATAATCAGGGGTAAGTTCATAATATATAATTGGTACAAGAATATTGTCATAATTGTTAAAGTATGATATTATAAGAAACTACATGTATTATACTATAGATTATGAAAATAGTGATGTCAATGTATACTAAGTTGATAGTCATCCAAAATATTAAAACATTTTTCATGAAGCAAAAACATACTTTCTTATGAAAGGATCAGTATCTACATATACATATGTATAGTTGGTTATTATTCAGGGTGTTCCTAAAAGGTATATCATAAATTTAACAGTGGGTTCCTGGATAAAATGTTGATTTAATACAATGTACCTATATACAAATACGCTTAAGATATTTCAAATTTGGCATGAGCGTTCATTTGTAGGATGCAAATAAGCACCTAGATTATTACATATCTCACTTAAAATTTAAGGGTAGTTAACTCGAAACTTGATTAGTCTTTGGGTCATAATTCTTAAACCAGACAAAATATCTTAAATCTGGTTACATAATATTGAAGATAATTGAGAAATAAAAATAACCTTATGAAAATTGCTTTTACTGACTAATGATTTTTTAATGACTTTATTTTATGACCTTTTAGTTTTTCGATAAAAGGTGACTATGGAAAACAAAAGCTTATCTCTGGTTAATTCGTGGATGTTACCATGTCAATTTAACAGAAAAAGAAAATATTAACAGTTTCTTAAAAAAAATGTTTCCTCTGAAATTTTATTAACTTCATTTATTTAAGTTTAATAATGAGTGTATGAGTGACAAATACATTTTTGTATTTGTCACAAATACAAATGTATTTGTCACTCTATAGGCGGTGTACTTTGATGAAAATCTTTTCTGATGATAATTTGTGCATATTCTTAAGAAATATGATAATATTACTTTTAATATGTTCAATGCTCATGACGATACTGTGTCGGCGTGAGGATTTTATTAGCAGTGCCTACGATGCACGTGTGGCGTGAGCATTTTATTAGCAGTGCCCACGACGCATGTGTGTCGGCACTGTTGTCTAGATATTAAACGTTCTATTGCAAGATGGGCACTGTAGTTGAGCACTGGATGCAAAAGGGAGTGCGTTGTTAAAGGTTGTAAAAATATTTATCTGTACGTGGTCTCATATTTACGTTTATTTTAATACCATTACTATGGAGACATCCAAAAAAAACGTCATCAACTCTGGCTATGAACGAGGAGAAATGGAAATAGCGGTCATGTCTAAGCTTTTCGTTTATGTCAAACTTTTGACAAGTGACTGTCACGATCTGTAAAATAAACAATGGCTGTCATATGAAGTGACAGTCTTGACAAGTAAATAAGGTTATAAATTCGATTAAGATTAGAAATACGTATTTTTTTCTGGCCAACTTTGATGATGTTTTTTTTGGATGTCTATATTATACCTGTTGGTACTGGGTGAATTGTGTACTCTATAGTGTGAGCATCGAACGTGTTAAAAATATGTTGATTGAAACTAAGGCTCAATACATTTCAAAAAATATTGTGGGATAGGAGGTATATAACTGAATATTTGAAGTTAGTTGATATCAGGAAGCATTGATATTCTAATAAAAAGCATGTACGAGGATCGTAAGATGTCAACCAATTACCAAGAGTATAAAAACAATTCTTGAAATTACGTTGAAAACAAAACTTAAGTATTTAACCAAAAACTGAGCATTTAAATACAAATTTTTTGTTATACATAAGGCGAGGTATCGTGACCATAGCGACATAGGCATGCACGTCCTTTAGTAAGTACTATACCAGAAGATAAATAATACTAAAGTACTTAGTTAATCTCCTATAATTTTTACATGTTTGTTAAACTTATTCTTGTCATACTTACTCTTTTACATAGTGTTATAAGGTGGTTTGGTTGTCTGCTGGAATTACAGAACACAACAAGTAGAAGTTCCATTGCCACTATTATCACACGCAGGATATGGTTTGTGAAACATTGATATCAATTACATTTTCACTGTTTTCTCGAAGAATGAGGTTCGTCTTGGTGAAAAGAGGTGCTTATATTGAAAGAATCGACATCTGTTGATGTAATACAGACATAATTAAAATACTGTTTGAACTGACTTAAAGGAGGTGTCGATGCATCATCACAAATTTGTCTTAATGTGGTGAAATAGGAATTTTTCTTTAAAACACACTTGAATTTTTCTAGAATGTGAGCAGTTTTTGCATCACCTGCAGCGCGTTTAATTTGTATTTATTTTGTCATTGTACGGCTGTTTTTTTCGCCTTTCCTACATAGGACATTTTTATGTAATTTGATGATGATAATTATTGTTACGAATTTATTCCAAAATTGTTAATACTTAATATGCATATATTTATGACAATATGTAATACACATTATAAAACATAATCCAAGAGTGTGGTTAAAAACGAAACCAGACTAAGCGCCAACTCATCTCACTTATTGCCAAAGGCAACCAACCCTTCATTGCACAAAGCGGTTATAATCGCTGGGACATTGCAATACAATACGTTGTATTGCAATGCTGTTGTTGGATATATTGTAACAACCTATATGATTAATAAATACTGTCTGTTTACACACATTTATTGAAACTGAAAATGAATGCATGTATGTGTATTTTTGGGGTGTGGTATGGGTGTATAAAACTTCAACATCTTTTATAGGTTGTGGTTAAGCCCTTCCTGCCCGAGGCTACCTGATTCTAGTTCAGATACTGAAGGAGAATCCCCTACTGGTTTTAAATCTAATTTATTAAATTATCTGAAACATTACAACCTACCATGCTTAAAAGATTTCATTGAACATGTTAAGAGGGCAGATTTCAGTGACATAAGGTAAGTTATCAATATTTTGTGGTATATTGTAATTGAAAAATTTACAGCAATTATCAAAATTAACTTTTATAATTTTTAGAAACCTAATGTGCCTATTGTAAATGATTATTAATGATTTTATGTTCATAGAGTGTTTCTGGTATACTCAGTTCCTGGAAAACACTATCCAAAAAATACAGGAAGCCACCTTCACAGGGTAGCTGATCTTTTGAGCCGACATTGCACCCTACCAACTAAAACAACTCCTGAAAGTGAAGGCCCTTTGTCTTGGGGTATCATCGCTCAGTCCTCTAGTTTGGGTTCTTTAGGAAAGAGTCCGGCTGAATGGTTAAGGGTTCATTCTTGAGAAGTTTGGCTAGCCACAAGCAGTGTTCCCTGCCCATGAACTCCGGTGCCACGATAAGCTTAGTTTACCCAAGTGTGGATAACGTTATGAGGGGCTATTTTGGTCCTGAAAGTGGTGGATGCCTTCCTTATTCGAAGGCTACTAATGAGAAACAAAAATGGTTGCAAAGTTATTTACAGTAAGCTATTATTTTTTCATATTTGTACTTAAATATTGTCCAACTCAAAGCATGGATAATTAAGATTTGTATTATTTTTGTATCTTGAATAAAGAGAAAATTAAAATTAAAAACTTTTTTTTAGAATGTTTAAAAAAAATATATAACAATATGATAATAAAATTATGTTATAATTTAATAAAATAAATGTGTTTTAGTCAATGGAAAGCGGATTCTTATGGAAGAACCAGAGCAATGCCTCACATAAAAAGTTACTGCCGAATCTCACCGTGTTTAACGAAACTTGCGATATTATCTGATCACTAGTGCCAACATCTCAAAATCAGCATGGGGTGGTCCCTTTGCCAAAGATATGGGCACCTATATTAGGTCATACGAAGTGGGAGTTTTGTTTTTTACCAACATTTTTTTGACGAAGAATATCTTGAAATTAAAAATACCCTGAAAAGGAAAAATAAACAACTTTTCCCATTTATGTACGACTTACCTTTAGTTCCTTATAAATCAGATGATTATCCTTGGTGTAACTGATTTTTGTTTTGTTATTCATCTGTCCATATTACTTATGTTGTTAAATTATCCATATGCATAATCTAAATAAATATTTTCTATAAGTTAGTATTGTGTTATTTGCATTTATTGTTTCTTTAGTTTTTGAAGTATCACTTTTGAAACTACTGGTTATAGTTAAATTTTAAGGAATAAATAATTGAAAACATTTTTCTTCTTAATCTTCCTTACTCCAGATCGATATAAAATCGTATAAAATCGTAGTCAATTTTAAGAAATACATGATTTTTAATAATTTAAATTTCGTGCCATTATACATTTTTTGTTGTTGTGATACTTTGTTAATTTTGTAATGTAATGGGGAAAAGTTATGTGATTAAGTTTTGGGTTATTTGTTGGATGTGTATGTACATATATATTCTGCTGAATATGGGTCATTTATCGGCTTTATTTCCATTGTTGTAGGTACTTGCATTTTAATATATAACTTATATTTTTTAATGTACAACTACAGTTCCAATAGTTTTTTTTATCTATATCCATAATTTCTTTACATTTGAGACATACCTAGAAGTATGTATGTATAAGAAGATGACTACAATGGGCCTTGTTTTTTGAGATCTGGCTAATGTATAAATAATAGCACAACACATACATATGTATAACCTTGAAACAGGGAATGGAGAATTTTCCGGCTGTGTGAAAATGTTCCAATTACCTCTAAAATATTACGGATAATTAACAACACACAATGATAATAATAATTTACAATATATAATAATATTTTATGTATTTAATATGATGTTAAATATAAAATACATTTAATATCAATACTAACACACATTTAATTAACGAGATAGGTTGATTTTAATTTTATTATGCTACTGCAACTTTTATTTGATTATTTAATGTTATGATGTCATCGACATGTGTTTTTAAATTGTAACCCCTCACTTTTCGAGTCAGAAATAAAAAAGTACATTTTCTTCAGGTAATGAGTACAGCAAAGGAAACATTTGACCAGTCTAAAATTGATTGTTGCTCTAAATAGGACCTAAAATGAAAAAGTGATGGGGGAAAATTTTCAAATTTTTTACTTTTGGTCATTGGTTTTACGTTGTAAAATTCATGTTTTTTTGTGTATCTAAGTATGTCTTAGACCGTAGTGCCAATTATCTTAAGTTTGGCTATTGATGGGGTTTAGTACCGTTTTGTTAAAATTTTTGAGTTATATTTAGTGCATGTACCATATAACCATATAACACAAAATACGACACAACCAATTAATCGATAATCATCATTTGGTTTGGTTCAGTTTCTGTATGCAGTGGCGTTCCTACAGAAGGATGCCATCGATAGGGGATAACCGGTAATGACTGATTACGAGTAATGAATAATTGCACTTACGCAATGATTAATTGCAATTACGAGGAAAGTTTACGACCACATATTAACTAGATCAAGCCATATGACAAACCGCTGAAGCCATTCGGTCATACGTGAACTGCACTTATTACGAGGGAATGTTACGAACGACCACAGACTAAATACATCAAGCCATATGACAAACCAATGAAGTCAAGTGGAAGTCAAAACGAGGTCGGACTCGTAGGCGTCGTAGTTTAGTCGTTTATAGAGTTTTCCTGGTGAACATGTTTGCCTGGTGAACATGGTGTTTAGCAAATTCCTTTTTTATAAAGCGAAGAATTGTGGGTAAATGCAGTATGGGTAGTGGTGGACTGTAAAAATAAAACTGAATGTGTACATAAGCTGAAATGAAGCATTTTTTTTAAGTAAGCAAACATTTATTTTAATTTAATTATCTATTGTATAGTGTCAGGTATTTTGATTCGTATACTTTCGTAATTCCAGAATAGGCTTAACAGTTCTTGGTACTCGATCGTGTTTCTACTGAATAATGGATACTAACTATAAATTCTTATTTTAAAGTATGGTTTTTGCGTATGTTTATCATTTGGTTGGTGCGTAGCGTGGTTTTTTATGGTTACGACTGACAACTTCGCGGTCTTATTGATAGAGATGGGGAGAGGCCAATGGAAAAGAAGAAATGCTTATTGAGAGTTTACGTTAACTAGGCTTTAAATTCAGATAAATAGTAGAAGAGATTCTTAAACGGAAGTTGTGGCGTATAATGGTGAAAAAGCCTTCAGATTCGAAATCGAACATTAACATCGATTTTTAACATCGGCTTTTCATATTTTTGTTTTACATTTTTTTTCTAAATTTGCTTTTGTCTTTACCAGATTTTTTTCTTTTAGATATTATTGCATTACCTTTTAATACTTATTTATTACATACGAAAAATGTAGTAGAACTGGAAATTTTGACGTAGAAATACAAATTTATAGATATCCTCCATATATCGAAAGACTACACTACTCAACGTAGGCCTTTCGCCAACCATAAAAAACAATTTAGCGTCGACGTGGCTCTTATGCATTATAAAGACATCAAAAAAAACAAACGTCATCAACTCTGGTTATAACCGAGAGAGAAGGAATTAGCCGTCATGTCTAAGCTTTCGGTTATATCAAACTTTTCATAAGTGACTGTCACAATTTATAAAATAAACAATGTCTGTCACATGATGTGACAGTCTTGACAAGTAAAGGTGGGTTCATGCAGATATTTTTAGTAATAAGAATAAGAATAGTAATAAGAATAAAGTTAAACCTTCGTTTTATAATGACCCAGTTCATGCAGTAAATCCTTATTTTTAAAATTATTACTAAAAATTATATTTACTGCATGAACTGGGTCATTATTAAAACGAAGGTTTAACTTTTATTCTTATTACTATTCTTATTCTTATTACTAAAAATTTCTGCATGAACCCACCATAAATCTTCTTATATATAAAAATCTCCTGTCACGGTGTTTGTGGTCGCACTCCTCCGAAACGGCTCGACCGATTTTTATGAAATTTTTTATGTAAATATATTTGGTAGGTACGAGAATAGGTCGTAAAGTATATTTCATACCGCTAGGTGATTAGGGTGTCCTTATCCAGAAAAAATGTTTCTATTTTTTTGACAAAAAAAATTTTGTTTTGTATTCTTTTTGATTTGGCATCAAAAAATAACTATAAAACCCAGATTTTCAATATGGTAGAGAACAACGTTTGCCGGGTCAGCTAGTAAGGTTATAAATTCGATTAAGAATAGAAATACGTCTTTTTTCTCGGCCAACTTTGATGGCGTTTTTTTTTGGATGTCTCGTTATATTCTCTATGTATATTTTTCTTGTTCATAGCCAGCTTTGATTAAGTTTTCTTTGACTGGCTCGTTATTTCTTTGACTGGCTCGTTATTTCTTTAACTGTGAATTAATTAGGTTTCGATGGAACATGATATTATCCTTGCTGTATATATTATATCTACACAGTGGATAAATCAGAGCTTCGAGGTAACATGTAATTAGTGGAATGGAAAGAGAAACCTGAGAAAATAGTTAGGTACAACATTTTCATCGTGGACGAGAAGTTAATCAATTTTATTTTTTCATCACTTATCTACATTTTATTTTTATGTACTCTTAGAGAGAAAGTAGTTGAATGCCCTCTTGAAACATCTGTCTCCATGTTTCATGTCCACATCTAATGCAGAAAGCAATTAAGAACGTATTGAAGTGTGTGACATCAAGATCAAGAAGTTGGTAATGAAAAGCACTGTTTGAATAATTTCATGAGCTATTAGTGCTCCCATTTGCAAAAAATGAGGAAACATGAAAAATTTCACGACATTTAGACGCTTAAAAAACGAAAACTGTCAACAGAGACAAGATAAATAATTATTGTTTGTCTTGACTCAAACTGAAACGGTGAATATACGTAAATAAACAAATAAATGACACGATACGTCAAAATGTCAAATAAGGTAGGTATAATTGTACTCAGAATGAATGTGAATCAAAACAAATGAAAATAAACAATGCGTGCCATCAGTGGCGGTGCGTGATATTTCAGTTAGCCATATCTTGAAAACGACGCATGGGACCCACTTCACTTTTTAGGTGATGACTATACACCTCTTACAGAAAGGATTTATAGTGAAAAAACCGTCAGCAAAGTTTGCGAAAAAATTTTCAAAAACACTGGAGCACTCCCTGGGTTCTCAGTAACGCTCTGTGGAATATTTGCAGTATATTTTTTTCATAATCTAGAAACAAATATAAGGAGGCGTTTTTCGATTTGTTACAAAATATTTTTTGTTTCAAAAAGTTATGGCCATTTTAATTTTGGGAAACAAAATGTTCCTATAAAATTAAAATTAAAATGGCCATAACTTTTTTTGAAAAAAAAATATTTTGTAACAAATCGAAAAACGTCTCCCTTATATTTGTTTCTAGATTATGGAAAAAAATATACAGCAAATATTCCACAGTTAGGTACTTTGGAGAACCCAGGGGGTGCTCCAGTGTTTTTGAAAATTTTTTCGCAAAACTTTGCTGACGATTTTTACACATAAATCCTTTCTGTAAGAGGTGTATAGTCATCATCTAAAAGTGAAGTGGGTCCCATGCGTCGTTTTCAAGATATGGCTAACTGAAATTGTGTATCACACACCGCCACTGCGTGCCATTAACAATTCAGAAGTTTGGTTCATTTCCAAAAATAACATATATTTCAATAATTGCAGATCTACGTATGTTTAATAACCAGTTTTTAAATAATACAAGTTTTTGTCTGCAAAAAAAAGTAATGGGGGCAAGGGCGTAGCTAGATGGTCAAATGGTCAAGTAGAAACCAAAATAGTCGGGAGATTGCGCTTGCCGTTGCCTTCGATGACTTTTTTTTTGCTTTTTTGTTTAAGCTGTGATGGACCCCCCCAAAGAAAAATACTGGCTACGCCCTTGAATAGGGGGTGAGCCACTTTCGAAAATCATCCGGTATATTTAACTCGGCACATTCACCAATAAGCATTTATATCATAATTGGCTCAATTATATTTCTTTTATACTTTATTCTACTAATACTACGAAAGTTACCTTTTTACATTATACTATGATATTTATTTCACTTTGTATGCAGGAGGCAGATGATCTTTTAATTTTTGACTAGTGATCGCAAAAAATATACGTGAAATATTTCATTTTAAATTAATTGATTGGGTGAATAGTACTAATCTGAATTTTAATGTAAGTAAAATTTATAAAATTAAGTCGGATTTCAAAGTTCACAAAAACGTAGGACTGACTCTCTCCCAGTTGCGTATTATACAGGGTGCGGCAGAATAACCTCCCCAATTTGGGAAACTAACCAATCCAAACAAGACACAAAAAAATACAGTGTAGCAAAAAAGTCTCGCATAATGCTTGTAACTTTGTAACAACCTTGCAAATGAAAAACATATCCTGAATAAAAGTTTTCTTCATCAGTTTATTTGTCATGTTTCTGTCAATATGATATAATTTGGGGTTTGGTTGTTATGATTGTTTGTTTCTTTCAATATCCGAAAGGGCAGCCTTTTCGTTTTATTGTACACTAAAAATTTGATATGGTTACATTTTTTTTTGCGAAAAACACGTTTAAAGTTAACTTGTTGAAACTAATAAAGAAGAAGATAATCAAAGTACCTGTGAAGTTAAGATGTTCTCGTCACGTGTAAGTCATAACAGACGACCTTTTTGATATTCTAGGTACTTACTAGTGTTCAATAATTTCTTATTTCTTTTGCGATTTTCCGATTTATAAATAAATAACGGATCGCTTGAGTGCGAAGCAAAGAATTCAAATTGGGGGGGGGGGGGGGGGGGGGGGGGGGGTATGGAGACATGCGGGGATCCCAAGCCCTAGTGTGTGTACTGTTTAATCAATCGTACAAAAATCGTTCAATCAAATATTTAGTGCACAGTAAAGAGAAAAAGCTGCTCTCAGATATTAAGAGGAAATCTACAGGTCATTTAAAAGACAAAGTTGATCTCCAAACGTGAAAAGACAAAATTATTTCATGTTTACAGAATCACGGCAAATTAATTGATGACAAATTTTTATTCACGACATGTTTTCATATACGAGGTTATTAAAAAGTTATAGGCATTATGCGCAACTTTTTTGCCACGCTGCAGATATTCCTGAAAAGTACACACAACTCCATTTTGGATCAACGTGCTTTAAAAATTACATTACTCGAGTGGCAACTTTCATTGTCGATGTAAAATAATTATACCTACATACTTATTTCAGAAAAGTACACAAAATTTGGATTTTGATCAATATTATCGATAGATTATTTATCAATAGATCGACTTTAATAATAACAAGTGGCCTCAATTGGTTGTTCTTATTGATGAACATGTATAATAACATTTGTGGTTCCAACAAGATGGTGGACAAAACACATCTCGTCGATTACTCGGAAATCTGAGAACAATGTTTTCCAATCGTTTTATTTTCTCATGTGGTGACACCGGACGCCCTCTTTGTCTCCAAATTTGACCTCGCGCGATTTTTTCTCTCAAGCTACCTGAAATCTCAAGTATACGAACATCGTTCCCAACCTTCGGAGGTTCTTCTTTGCAGCTCTTTCCACGAAGTTGCTGCTATTCCGCTCGAAATGATTTTCAGGATCCTGGGAGTTACGGAGAGAGGCTTAGTCAATGTATAGACAATGGAGGTCGCCACTTGACTGATTTTTATCATTTCATTTTTAAAACACTGATCTAAAAAGGTGTACTTTTCTGAAATATGTATATTTCTTTTGTATAGACAATGGAAATCGCCACTTGAGTGATGTAACTTTTAAAACATGGTCTAAAACCGGATAGTATGTACCTACTTATCAGAAATATGAGTATATTTTTTTGTACACCCCCCCCCCCAAAGAAAAATACTGGCTACGCCCTTGGTAATTCATATACTTACTCTCTCTCTATCTAGTCATTTTAATCAGAATATTGTAACTGTAAATCTCTCGGAGTATATTTTGATACATGCCTAAATTTAAAAGAGCAGTGCTCAAATGTATGTTCAATGCTCAAATGTATGTTCAGTGCTCAATGTTCAAAATTATCATTTCTTATTTGGTTATTTAAAAGTAATCCTCAACAAAATTTTCTGTAAGAAATATTGCGTTTTGTGAAATATTAGTATAGCAATTCGTTTTTTTAAATGGTTATTTGTAATTCAGTCAGTTACTATATAGCAACGATTAGTTTAACTTAACAGTCTTATTAAAACGTCAAATTCTTTAATCCCCACATTATTAAGCTGAAATCCATTACATCTGCAAACTCTGTTATGGTGTACATGTGTAACAGATTTGAAGTGCATATCTTGTATCGTTTGCAAATTACTAATAGAGAGAGAGAGAGAGAGAGATAGAGAGAGAGATAGGAGAGAGAGAGAGAGAGAGAAAGTGCATTCATCCATTTATCCCCCAACTCCACAACTGATTAGGCACAAAATTTAATCAACACCAGATGTCGTCATAATACATAAGTTTCAAATGTCAAGTTGATATCTCGAATCGTTCTCGAGTTATCGAGTACACCAAAAAAATGTTAAAAAAAACAGACTGACAGGTAGACAAATATATTTTTTTTTGCTCAAATGTAAAATCTCATGTTACATCATTTTTATCAGAATTTTTGTCCTACTTATGCAAATAATTTTAAGAAAAAGTGATGGCAAAAATGCCAAATTTTGTTACTCGTTTTTTAGACCTTGAATTTCAAACTTGTTTGTATGCCAAATTGTTTGAATGCCAAGTACTATCTGATGGGATATTAACCATAGAGACATTTTAGGAAGCGCAAAAACATGACTTCAGAGATATGATGGGGTGATAGTTTCTCATAATTCATGAAAGTATTCATTCGAAACCCTTTAAATGTTCATACCAAGGAATCAAATACATTGTAACTAAGGTTGGCAGAAACAGAACGCGCCTCAGAAGCGTACGAATCATAAGTATAACAGCTCCACAATAACAGCGACACAATGACATATTTTCTTATGAAATTATCACTCTACTCAATGCCTTGCGTATAACGAAAGTTGTGTAATAGTTCCAGCTGTCACAGGACTACTGCAATCAAATCAAATTGAGGCCACCCCCCTCACATGCTACACGAGTTGCCCATGGGTTGTGAATCCGCATGCCAATTTTAACTACGTAGTGAGAAATATCGTTTCTTATACTTTTTCTTTATTCTAATAGTTTTTTACGCCGGCTTCAAATATGACCTTAGTTTTCATCTGACATGACAATTCCCCTAGATAGATGGTGTTAAAGTGGCACATTATACCGCCTGTCCCCCACAAAGTGGGGTACTTTTTAAATGTGAGTCCATTTGCCTCTCACAAATTGGGGTACTTTTTTAATGTGAATCCCCTTGCCTCTCACAGAATGGAGTGTTTTTTTGAATGTGAATTATCTTATCACCTTTCAATTTCCTCGACAATGCGTCGTTAACTGAAGCCTAAATAATCTATTCAACAGAAAATACTCCCAATATAGATACCTTCAATACACCCTGACTGAAAATCATAACTTTCACATTCTCGTTTTTCCTGAATTGTGCCTATGCTTATCTTGAAATTTTACTGGGATAAATGTTTTATCTAATGTACCATTTGCCATGAATGTTTCAAATTTGAGCACCAAAAATGGGCAAAACTTGCCTTTACCCTTTACACAGCCACACAAAAATTGTTTTTTTATTTTGACCTGGGTATATCAATAGTATATTCCCATGTATTTTTGAGCGTTGATTACGAATTCGCAGTCGGAATTGACAGATTGGTTCGCTAATTCGTTTGAACTTATTGAGGAGGTCTTAGTGTATGTCGTGATGGAGTTTTTACCCAACAGCGTCCTTCTTAGTCTATCGCGTAAGTGTCTGAATTGCCTTCAAAATCTTGTGAATTCATATATATTTCGACATGGAGTTATTTTTTGGGGTGTGGACGGCTAAGCGTTTAAGTCACAGGGTAGCGACTTAGAGACATTAAAACCAATCTCATAGGCTACCGAAAATTACAAACCTCAAGTCTCTAGCTTGAATAGAATGCAAATGGTGCTAATCACTTATGCTAATTTTAATGAGCAGTTTATTTCTTTGTAATCTGAATTTTTACATTTGTACCTTATTGATTGTTTTTTGCCCTGGGTAGCTCAATAGTACTTTCTGATGTATTTTTGAGCGTTGAATACGAATCTGCAGTCAGAATTGACCGATTGGTTCATTCAATTCATCCACATAAATTCAAAAAATAGTCAAAAATTCAGAAACAAGGCACTTTTTTGAGGTTAGAACGAATTAGCGAACCAATCTATCAATTCTGACTGAGGATTCGTAATCAGCGCCCAAAAAATATCATCCAAAAAAAAAAAAAAACGTCATTAAAGTTGGCCGAGTAAATAAAGACGTATTTTTTATCCCCATATGGGATCGTCCATTGGAGGGTCTGGACCCCCTCCCTCAGGAAATGGAGGGAGGGGGTTCGGAAAAAATCACGAACTATCACAAGGGGGGAGGGGGGGGGTGTAGTGAGATATCACGTGTATTTATTTTTTCGTTGAACGCGCGAAAAAAACGTCATCAAAGTTGGTCGAGTAAAAAAAGACGTATTTCTATCTCAAATTTATAACCTTATTTAATTGTTAAAGCTATCACCTTATATGACAGCCGTTTCCAAGAAAAAAAAACAAATTTTCACTTAGTCGATGTTTCGCAAAATTAATTTGCATCCTCAGGACTCTAAAATATGACCAACGCGCAATGTTGGTAATAAAACAAACGTAATACCGAAAAAAAAAACAACGTAATATCGAAAAAAACCACGAAACATCAACATAATCATTTTTATGTTCATATAGGTATGCTTTTTTTCAAATATTTAATAATTACAATCAAAAATTAAATTTTACCGTTGAAACTGAAAAAAGAAAATACCATTGCATTCTTAGACGTTTCACTAATAAGAAAAGAAGATGGGCGTATTATTACAAATTGGTTTCATAAACCAACTTTCTCCGAAAGATATATGAATTACTTTTCTAACCATCCTTTCAAACAGAAAATCAATATTATAAAGAATTTGAAAAATAGGGCCCAAATGTTGTCACATGATGTTTTTAAAGAACAAAACAAAATACATATCCAAAAACAATAATTATCCAAAACATATAATAAACAAAATTTTGAATGACAATACTAATAACAGTAACAAAAACATAAATAATATTACTAATGACAACACAAAATACTTAAAATTCCATATGTAAAAGGACTTTCGGAAAAACTCAAGCCAATTTTATCAACTAACAATACAAATGTAGCATTTAAGAGTGAAAACACAATTAAAAAACATTATTTTACAAAATTAAAATAAAAAACGCCGAATGAATTAAAATCGAATATAATATACGAAATACCATGCGGCACATGTAATAAAGTTTATGTGGGTCAGACCGGAAGGTATTTGAAAAAAAGAGTATATGAACATAAAAATGATGTTAGTGCTAACAATTTGCAAAAGAACAAGGTAAATGAGACAGCATTGGTGGCATATACAAAAACAGGACATCATTTGACGAAATCAAAATTATTGAACAACAAAACAATTACAAAAAACGATTGTTACATGAAATTATTGCTATTAAAAAGAGTAATTCAATCAACAAACGAACTGACATTGACGATTTACATACGGCATATTTTAAGTTAATATATTAAATTCTGTATACTAGACTTAGAAGATACACTTACATGACAAATACATATATATAAAAAATATACATACATGTTAAATACATACGCTTTTAATGTAAGATTTATTAATGTTCTTCCGTGTACAAAAGTATTTTAGCAAGTTTTACAATTTTTAGTGTCTTTTTAAAAAAGTTAGATATTTTTATTTATTACTTATATGTGTTTATATGTGTAGTTTTTAAGCTAATTAGAATTGTATGGGATGATGTATTTCTGTGTGACAGTACGTTGTACTTTATTATTTATAGATCTTATCAATCTTTCATTCATATTTATTTTTACAAACGACAACAAAAAGCTTATTCAATTGTAAGTATGCAATACAGGGTTTGTCCGGAAAGTAATGTCAGTGAATTTTTTTCCCGAGACTTTACGCGCCAGCCCGCGCTTTACGTGCTGGGATTGTGGTGGGACAGGAACTGGCAACAAGATCCAACAAGCGTCAGTTGGCTACCGGTCGTTGTAGCGGTCGCATCACTCGTTCTTTGAGAGTCGTTACAGTGACCCGGTGCAAGAAATAATGCAACGTTCGCTTGAGCAACGGATGGCGATCAAGTTTTGTGTGAAACTGGAGAAGAGTGCTGCGGAAACCATTCCAATGTTGAAGGAGGCTTTCGGCGTCGATTGTTTTTCGGACAGGCAAATTTTCCGGTGGCACAAGGCCTTCGCAGAAGGTCGGGAAGATGTCAACGACGAGAACCGCGCTGGACGGCCATCAACCTCCAGTTCCGACGACAATGTGAAACGTGTGCGTGACTTGTTGAACACTGACCGTCGTCTAAGTGTCCGTTTAATTTCCGAAACATTAGACATTACGAAAACCATTGTTCACGAAATTGTGTCGGAGTCTTTAGGAATGAGGAAGGTGTCCACCAAGCTCGTGCCAAAAGTGCTAACGGACAATCAAAAAGCGAGGCGCGTCGAAACCGGCGAAGAACTTTTGGATACCTGCGAAGACAACCCCGCTTTCCTTGATGACGTCATTACTGGGGACGAAAGTTGAGTTTTTGAATACGATCCGGAGACGAAGAGGCAAAGTGCGGAATGGCACACGTCGAACTCCCCTCGCCCCAAGAAGGCCAGGATGTCCAGGTCAAAGATCAAGACAATGCTAATTGTCTTTTTTGATTGCCGGGGGATTGGTCCATCATGAGTTCGTTCCGCAGGGGACAACCGTAACCGGAAAGTTTTACGTCGAGGTGCTGAAGCGGCTGAAACGCAGGGTGAATCGCGTCCGCGCAGACATCTCAAAATCCTGGAATCTTCACCATGACAATGCGCCTTCGTACACCTGCTTCCTCGTGGCCGATTACCTCGTCAAGGCAGGCATCAGCGTTGTTCCCCAGCCTCCCTACAGCCCCGATATCCCCCCCCCAGACTTTTTTCTGTTTCCGCGCCTCAAAACGCCAATGAAAGGACAGCATTTTGGGTCGGTGAAAAACATTCAGAAGGCATGCACCGACGCTTTAAAGGCGATTCCGGAAAACGACTACCGTGCGGCTTTCGATGCGTGGAAGACCCGCTGGAACCGATGTGTGGGCACAGGAGGAATGTATTTTGAAAGTTTCTAAAGATTTGTACACATAGAACCAATAAAAACCATTTTTCAAAGCTCACTGACATTACTTTCCGGACAAACCCTGTATGAAACATGTAATCTTGATTCCTTATTTTAATCTGTGTTTGGTATTACGTTTGTTTTATTATCTACATTGCGTATTTGAGTCCTGAGGATGCAAATAAATTTTGCGAAACGTCGAGTAAGCGAATTTTTTTTTTGGTAACATTTGACCTGATCCCACCAGTTAACTACAGATACATGGAAACAGGTCATTAATCCTACATTACAATTTCTATTTCTCTCGTTCATAGCCAGATTTGATGACGTTTTTTTGGATGTCTCTTTACACGGGAATATACTATTGAGATACCCAGGCCAAAACAAAAAAAAATTGGGTGGCGGTGTTATTACTTCATCTCACTACGAGGATGTGGAAGTAATAATGTCTACTTATTTTGCAAATCGGGTCGTGTATTTTTAAAGATTTAAAAAGGATGCCAATCGAGGCATTAATAGGAAGTGTACATTGTGTACAACCCGCCGAGTCGATATAGTCTCGCTGAAAAAGTGGACACCCTCCATTGTCCACGGCGAGGCCCCAGACTCCGGTCTGGTGCGTACGGAACCGTTCGTAGATACTTGTTGGCCGTTTAAAATTCGCCGTCGTTCGATTGCAGACGCCTGCGTCGTGGCGCCCTACATTTCCAGCGACATCAGTCATGTCGAGCTAGTGGCATGCTCACCACACTATGTCGCCGAAAAGAATTAATGGGACAATAGCAGTGCACAATAAAGACCGAAACGAGCAGACCAAAATAAACGCACCATATCGAAAAGTACGCCCGACGTTCGCACAAAAAAAACCGCTCGCCGCTGAAACAGACCAGGGTAAATTGAAAGGGGCAACCTGAAACTTTAATAAGCAGATTTGCAGTATTTTTCTTGCTTGTCAGTAATAACACATACCTTACATTCAAGAGCATCTAAAAATAACCCGAGTGAGTTTCGTACAAATGTGTGTATTGTATGTGTTTAGTGTGCTTTAGGGTAAATCCGAACGTTACAGCTGAAAAATCATGTTCTCAGATAGCGATTTCACGTTTGAAGTGGCCCGAATTTAAAATATGTCGAGTAGGTGTATCGCTATTTGTTTTAAGACCCCGCCTGGCTAATTACAATTGGCCCGTGACTCTTAATAATTGATGTGAGCGAAAAAATGATCCTGATATGAATGGGACGAGGACTATTCTTTTACTTACTTTTTGTGCTTCTGTTATTATGATAGGTGAGTTAGTCGTTATCTATTTATTGTTGTGTGCCGATTAGAAACAGCGAATGTTTTCATTAAATGTGGTATTTATTATACATACGTAGGTACCTCTGATATAGTATGATACAAGTTAATATGAAAGGATAAATCTGGAATATTATTTTCTAAAATCAAAATATTTGCCATTCTACAATAGTATTGAAATTTATAACGCTCCTAGATATACATATAAAACAAATCAGAGTACTAGATATATTCACACGAGAAATAAAAAAAAATATCTGATCAGCAAGGAATTTTACACCCTAAATTGTCGGAGAACAATTTTCCATAAGCTAGTTTAATATTATAGGAGCATGTATTTGTTTGTTTGTTCTATCAAATGTGTAAATGTGATATACATTTTCTTAAATGTTTCATATGGTATTATATTATATGTGCTTAGTGAAAAATGTACTCGCAACATATTGTTTTTGTTCTTCCTTTCCTTTTTTTTGACTATGTCCATATTTCTCTTGTGAAATCTATGACAATAAAATTTATTATTATTGTGTAACTGTGTAGCAAATGTCTTGTTTCGATGTCAAGAGTGATTTTTAATAATCCAAAATATATACATATATGATTTGTACCTGTAACTAATTTTACTCACTCATTATTTTCTTAAATCATTAGGAGCTTTTAGCTCATTTCATTAGGTACTTCGGACTAAATTTAGTAAATAAAATTCAGACAGAGGAAAGATACAAAATGTTTGCAGTTGCATTTGGAATGCAAATGCATACCTCGTAAATCTCATCTTCATTTGCTTTAAGGAGTAGGTTACAGCTGCTGTGAAATTATGTTGGTGAATGGATTTTATATTTCAGTCGATGGTCACAGTTGCTGGAAATTAAAAGACGAAAATACGAAGTTTAATTAATATAACGCGTGATAAATCATCAAATATGAATGTAATGAAAGCGACCAGCATTTATTTAATTACTTGGTATATTTGTCATTCGTTCTTTTACACGCTGAACAAAGTGTTGAAGTTATTCTGTGAATTAGTAGACAGCTTTAGAAAAATTGAACAAAAATATTCCTGCGAACGTATAATACTAATATTTTATATCGACTTATAGTAACATGTATTTAATAATATGTTTTTATTAACAAATGATTGTTATAAATTATTAATAACAACAGGGTTTAAAGCATCTGAAAGATTTTCTACCATGGCAAACTTATTATATTGCTGGATTTATGGAGTAGGAAAATATAAAATTTGTGAGATTTTTTTTAAAGAAATATCTTTATTGATTTTAATAATTAAATTAATTATTAATTAAATGTTACTTATAGTTAAAAGTTGCCTCTCATAGATACTCCACAGTTTCTTCGCATTCTTTGTGTACATTTATGCAACGTTTTGTTACTATATTTAAGTATATTAAACATTAAAAAGTATAAAAGTGAAATATATTACCCATATTTGGATTTACTGCAGTTTATATATTTGTATCTACATTATATTTCTATCTATACATATATAGCATATTCATTTTTCTGAATTAATGATTACTGTACCCTTAGTTCGATAAATATTTAATTAACTAATAATAATAAAAAATAATTTCCATACTACGACATAATTATTGCCCATATCATCTTTATACTAACTACCAAATACTTTTTATCATAAACTGCCAAATGCCAAATAAGATATATATTGTAAAATAAAATAAATTTAATTTAATAATTTACACCAAATCTTGTTTTATCTTGCCAAAAAAACTTGTCTATAATTACTTAATTATACATACAATATAGTTCATAAGTTTTTTATGAAATCATTTTGCTTGCTAATAACACGCATTGCTAGTAAAAACATAAAGTATCTATATATATAAAGTAAAGTATATATAGTTGTTTAGTAACTAAAATAATGCTAACCTAAAAAAATATTCGAAGGCTATGTTTGTGGCCAAAAATTTGGCCTACTATCTCAAAGTGAATATTTTCCCTAACTATATACTCGTAGTTCTTTATCTAAATCTATCATATTTTTGCATTAAGGGAGTGTTTTTTAGTCAGCAGTAATTTTGAACATAAACAATATGCATTAAGTATGTCAATTTGTTTTAACGCTACAGCTTTCTTGCTTTCATTGTTTTTTCGATGATTAATACATCTTGATTTGTGGGAATATATCTCATTTATTGCTGTTTTGCTTACAAAGTGAATAACAGAGATATTTCTTCTATTATTCATACGTATTTCTTATAGTATTCGTAATGATTCTAAAAATATCAGTGTTAAGAAAATGTTTCCTGGAAAAATGATTTCTTTCTTTCGCATAATGAGAGATTTTTTCTTTATCAACTTAATATACATTATGTATGTGTGTATATTCTCAAACAGATATTATTTGAGGTAAATGAAGAAGAAATAGAAAACTTGTTCTTTCAATGTTAGTATGACAATTAAGATGTAAAATGTTAATTATTGTTGACCATTAAAAAAATGCTTCTTAAAAATTACATTTCTCAAAACTTGATGTAAAATAATGCGTACTGTATTTTAATTCACATTTAAGTTTTATTGAGTATATGGAAAATTTTAATTACAAACTGTTGATGAGCTAAGAACATCCAAAACGGGTGCTTCCTCAATAAATTCTTTATTTGTTTCTTATTTGCAATCGGGAAAGAAGAGCGGAAAAGCTTTAAAAAAGAGTTCGAGGATATGTAAACAAACATTTTTATAGTCTTGATAACATTTCATATTTCGTTAAACGGAAACTATGAAATTTAGTAAACACAAAGCTTTAATAAACAAACACAAAACTCCAGTTTGTCAAATATCACCTCATTTCGTCGTACATGGATCAACGAATGTTATATTATACATATTGTGTTACTATTGCAACAACGATTGTAAATAAATATCTAAATAAGCATATAATTAATCAATAAATAGACCATAAATACCTAATGAGACGCGTTTTCGAGATATTACATTAACATGTGTTTTTTTTTTAATAGAACGTTATATAATTGTGCATATTTAAGTATCTTTGTTTTTCTGATTTGGTTGATATAGATATGTAATGTAATATACTGTTTTTTGCTGTTTAGGAGTATTTAATGTAGTATTTATCAGGTTTGTCTTTTTTTGGATTAACTATGAAACATCAATAACTATAAATTACACAGGGTAAACACGTACAATTCGTTTATTATAGAAACTATTTTAAATTATGATCATAATAAACAAAAAATGCCTTATATCAAAATGCATTTTTGTAGGGCAACTACTCGTTTTTTATTCATAAATAAATCTGTACAAATAATTTCGAATGTTTTGATCTCCCACATGAAACTACAATTAAAGATCAAGGCATCTTCTAAATAATTGTACATACACTAAAAAAATTTGCTCAAAATAGTTTCCATTAACGTTTCAACAGATTTGCAAGCGGTTTCTCAAATCTCTAATTAGATGAACGGTCATGCAGTTTTTGTCATTATATAACACATTTACTTTGTCGATAATTCTTGTCGAATAATATTTGTTATTGTATCTTTCTGTATTAATGAAGTACTCAAAGAAGTATAAAAAATATGTCCATAACAGTTCAATCACAACTATTGCTTAGTTCGGAAAGATTTTTCCAGATCCAAAATGGGAAACCGTATTTCTCCGTAAACCAATAGCCCTGATTTAATCATTTGGGCACATTTTTTTGGGGAGTTTTCAGTTTTGTCCAAATTTTTATTCAAAAGAATAGAAAAGAAACGATGGAGTGGGTACTACAACTTTCGGCGTAGAAACAAAAAACTGGACGTTTTCCACGAAACACCGAACTACTATACTTTTCTCGACGCGCGTCAAAGTATAGTAGTTCGGTGTTTCATGGAAAACGTCCAGTTTTTTTTCAAAAGAACAGGTTTACATAATATAATTTAGTGCATTGTAAATCAGTTATAGAATAATTTTGTATGTGTATCATTTTGGATCTAAATCAGCATTATCTACTCAACAATAACAACAGTAAGTTTAATAATAGTTGTTCGTTAACACTTCTTGTGACTGGAAGAATGTTTAATAGTCATTCTCTAGTTATGTTTAAAATATAAGTGCATGGTTTCTTTGAAATTTTATGTTACAATCTAAATTATTTCATCCGAGTTGAAATAAAACTCATAAAATATCTATTTAATACTTTTCACCAAACAATTTACACTTTTAACGTTGCATATAGAAGTTTGGATATAATAATAGAGTATCTAATTTTAAGATATCTTATAAGTAATACCTAACTTTCTTAACTGCCCAAGTAATCACTACTTCCACATTTTTTACACTGAATTATAGTAACTTATAGCTAAAAACATTGGATTATATATTTAAAAGTGTGATATTAGGGTATTAGGAGATATCACGTGGATGTGAAAGTAATAAAGAGTACAATTAAAAAAATTCAATACTGGTATATTAACGTAAATTAACATACCTACCTACAATATTTCTTGTTTGGATTGTTGCGTTTTATACTTTTTATCTTTTACATAAAAAGTGTGACAAATCATTTTTTTAATGTTTGAGTTAAATAGTACATTGTTAAATATTTATAAACAATAGTATAATATAAACAATCAAATTTTCTTTCTTTGGAAAAGAACGTTTTCATCATTCTCGTCCTTCTTTTACTGTCTTCGTTTTGTCCTCCATCGTTCCTCACTTTGTCCTCCTGTTGTCTTCTCTTTGTCATCCTTTGGCCTTCTTTCTCTCCTCATTTTGTCCTCCCTTTCTCTTACTTTCGTCTTGCTTTTGTCCTCCTTTGACCTTTCACTGTTCTTGTTAAGATTCTTGTCCTATTAACCTCTTTTTGTTCTCCTCGTCACCTTCCTTGCATTTGTTGTTATCTTTAACCTCATTATCCTCCTTACCCTTGTTGATCCACGAGATCCTCGTCCTCATTGGCAATAATCTTAAGAATGCAGCAAACATTGAATTCTTAACATTCATTTATCCTCCTATCTCTCTCTCTCTCTCTCATTAATGGCTTGTTCTGTTGCACCAAGTCACCTTGCCATTCAATACTTCATCCTTCTTGCACTTTCGCCTCCTTTTGTCCTATTTCTCCGCTTAAACCCAATACTCTCCTTTATTTTCGTTGATAAACCTGCTCCTATTGACCATCTTGACCTCCATTTATTTTTCTTCCTTCCTCTTCTTAACTACTTGTCCTTCTTGTCCCGTTGGACCAAGTCATCTTCTATTCATTTATCTTCCATGAGCTTCTTGGAGTGAACAAACCTGCCTTTTTGACTTGAGGAAAATGAGGTAACTACCATCTTATTAATGATATATTTGAATTTTTCTACTATGAAAACCTATGGAACGATACGTCACACGAATATATTCCTTTGTTAAATTACAACCCCCCTGCCTTTTCCTCTAATAAATGGTACAACAAATAACACCATCAGCCAAATTAAAATAAATTGTTATAAATGTTATCGCTTGGCCGTACACATATATACATACATGTATAGTATAGGTATCCGCCATCATTGAAAATTGAAAATTTATATTCTGTAGTAATGTTTTGATTGAGGAAAATGACTGTGGATCAAGAAAAACTCACAATAACATTATTTTCTCGTTAATACTAGAGAAAAAAATCATATTTCATGAGATTTTATGCAATATCCGCCATTTTGAAAAGATTAGAGTCAGTTGAGGTCGGCAAAAAAATCCTATCATCAACTCCAACTATTGCCTCCACCTCCCTCCACAATCCGGAGTAGGTGAGAGTACTTTTTTGGACTAAAAAAAAAAAAATCATTTTTGGATGAAACATGTGGATGAAAAAAAAATCCACAAATTTTCAGTACTTTTCTTCTTAAAGTCAGCCATATTTTTTTTCTAGAGCATTTAATCACAATTCTGAATTCCCGGAAATCGAAAGACCACATCCGAAAATATTACGATAAGTGGTTTTTATTGAGTGAATTCATTAATTTCGCTTCGAGATTGACGCTCCAAGAAGGACGAAAAATTGTGTCCGTTTGGGCGTTAATGGGTTAAACCTAAAATCTCGACGTTTCAGAACGTTTTACGCCTATGTACCCAATAAAACAATATATTTTTTTGTTAATATTATATTTCCACTTATGTGGAAGTAAAATTATATTAAAGTTTTCATTTGCTGAATTAAATCGTTTATAAATGCATTCATAAAATAGTTAAAATAAATTTACCATAGAATTATATTTTTCAAAATAAAAATGTAAATATATATGTACATCTGTAACGGGTACGTACATATATACCTGATTTTTTTTCATTCCTTGAACGTTTAGAATTGATAGTGTATTAGATTTTTATATTTAGATATTTGACATATTAATAGTAGCATCGTCTGTACATCCTTAACAGAAAGTGTACGTAAACGGTGAAAAATAAAAGCTGTTTCTGTCATTTAGTAGAAAATAATGAAGCCTAAAACAATTGAATCGGTGAATACCAAGCCGTTGTAATTGTGGTAGCGCGAAATAGGAATGAACGAAATAATAAAAAGGAACAAAAACAAAAGTTCAGCTAAGAAAAGTAGGTGTTGGTTAACGTCTGCAACTGTACGCTTTAGTCTAATTTGTATGGCAAACAAGATGAAATAGAAAAAAATGTGTTAAGACTGTTGATCACAATTTTATAAACGCATTAGATCATCAATAGATGCGTCAATGCTAGTTCCAGCAGGAAGGCGCACCAATTCATGTAACTCTTATTACCTAATTTATTGGAAGAATATTTCGAAGACTGTATTATTTAGTCGTAATATGTCAGTTAGAAGGTCCCCACGATCCTGTGATATAATAATAATAAGTAATAATACGTCTTTATTCAGAATATAAATAATAACAATACACTGAAAGGCGACGCACAGTGGTCAATTTTGCGATTCTAGGACAAAATTTCAAAAACTCATGTTCTCAAAATTAAATTGTTTCCTTAATAATGTATATTATTAAGGTATTTAATGCTGTACAATTTATTATTATATTATACATTTTTATGACCCTTAACGAGGGTTCAAATATGTATAAAACCAGGTACTTGCTTGAGAATATTTTAGTAGTCTATTTGACCCTAATGTGTGCAGTTGAATCTCCGTTGTTTTTGTGTGAACTGAATTTGTTCTCGATGGAAAATTTAGTGGAAGGTATGTCCTTTATTTTGGTATAAAACAACTTGTGTTTTTTTTTTGTCTAAATCAGAAAATTTTCGGTTATAGTTGGTTCTGTAAAAATTTTACATTGTCTGCAATATTAAAGTTTCTCGAGAGCTACAATTTGATTTCCGCTTTCTTCCGCGTTGATCTTTTTTTTCCATAGATTGCCTGTAACTTACTCTACTAAATTACAAAAAAATTTCCTGCGTCTAATCGCGTCTAATTATTTTATCCTTAATTTTAGAAACGTATGTCATACCTCGCAGAAGCCTGTTCGAGATATGGGTTAGCGAACCGGAAAAGGGCAAAATATATATGAAGATGTATTCGTATATTTTTAATTACTTCAATCTTGCAACCCCTGATGCTAACTTAGAAGATGTTCTTATGAAAAAAAATTCGTCATTTAGTCATAAATTGCCTCAAAGATGGGCAGAATGTTATAGAAATAAGGAGAATAAAGATTTACATAAACACAAAACATGGTTGGAAGACCTGGTTGGTTTTACCTGAATTACAACCATATATACCGGATGTTCAGAGCTAACCTGCAGCTTCCAGTTCAAGTGGTCTAGGGAGGCCAAAAAAATTATTTGAACAATCAAGTGAAAAGACCAAAAGACGCAAAATACAGCCATTGCTAGAGACAAGCACTAGTAAAGAATTGATTTATGCGGCTCAAACAAGTTTACAGTCTGAGGGTAACCGTGATGCAGCAACATTGCTAAAAGAAATGGTATCTACTTCTCCGAAACGTGCTACACGTATCAAGAAGTCTTTTCACTCCCCTGATACTACAGGGCGAAAGCTAAATAATGAAGAAGCACTTATTTAGACGGGAAAATGACCAAAATATCGTATATTGCTGTGCAACAACGCCTAAGAAGTATTAGCTCCAAGGTATGTCCATCATATCCTTTCCTGATTGAAGCCAAGGCAAAGTGCTATCCGGAAAATGTCGTAGTTACAGAAACAGCTACTGAAGTGGATTTACAATCTTTAATAGAACATACTACGAGACGGATTTGTGAAGTGCAACGGGTCGTGTTAGAGCAGAATAAAGCTGAACTAAACGATGTTGAAATAATTTTTAAATGGGGTTCCGATGGGAGTTCTGATAGTGATTAGATAACTTTCTTTAATATTCCAATTGTTTTTATTAAACATTTGTAGCTATAGAGCTATTTATCTCATTTTAAGGAACTTTGTACTTTTTATTATGTATTATTTATTTATTTATTTATTTATGTGCTATATATGACACAGTAATTACCTTAAACTTCCAAAATAATTTATATTTTATCAGAATAAACACATTTTTTTGTTTAAATAATTTTGTCCTTCTAGAATCGCAAAATTGACCACTGTGCGACGCGACGTATCGCTCAATGAGCGTTTTTCAACTCAACCTACAACTAAATCATATACCTAGTCCTAATAAATACATATAAACAAAGACATATAGTTTACATTTTGTTATGTAAATACTAATATACGTATAAATACTAATATACAAAAAAATAATGTAGAGGTAATTATTTATCACAAAATAATGAAAAAACATATACAGTAAGCGGCACCCTAATGCGTACATAGCCCAATGAAGGGCAATTGATAATTTAACTTCTTTGTTGAGTATATGTAAACATAAGGTGAGAACCAATCGCGATCCAATCGCTAGCGCAGGCGTATGAAAGGCATCCGGTTTGTCGGCAGTGCGTTATTACAAGCATATTGTAGAAGCACTACATACATTCATAAAAATAAAAATGGATATTTATCACATTGACGAAAAAGTTCAAATAATTAAATTGTACCTATTTAATTATGCGAGCGCTGGCGCAGTTTGAATTTGACAGGTGCAGAGTCGGACTCGGGTCATTATTATTGCAAAATGATAGTTCACAGAAAATTAAAACGTACTAAAAGGCTAACTATTACAAAATGGAGCCGTATTTAGATGTGGTAATGTTAGTGGTCCCGAAACATGGCACTTAAAAGAACTTACCCACGAAGCTCATAAAATTTCGACCTAAAATGCAAAGAAATTTGATTCACAAGTTATAAAGTTATAATGACAGTTAGATTTTTAATTACAGTTATAAAAGTGGGGCATACAGGATCCGTGTTGTTGCCATAGATCACAAGTCGGTGATAGCAGTACACTATTGCTTTCTTCGTCTCTTGTTAGACAATTGCGGTTTCCTTACAATTGATTAGAATTTGCTTATCAATTTTACCTTTAAACCGACAAAATATTCGAGTTTACTTGCCAAACTTTTATACCTGCCAAACGGATATTTGGAACAGGTCTGCTCTTGAAGGAAAACTCGTTTTTCCAGGGTATACCTGTTCCAAATTCCTGCTCCCGTAATACCTCCCAAAAGACTCTAATGTTTCTTCAGATTAAAGGAAAAATTAATTAAGAAACAAAAAGTCACAAAACTGCAACTGTTACAAAACTGCAACTGTTTAACAAAAGACGAAAAAAGTTGCAAAAATATGCCCTGCAAAATATCATACGCTAGTTAAAAAGTAATGTTACTCTTTGTATTAAACAATTTATGAGTTTTAATGGGTAAGTCCTTTTAAGTTTCATTTTTTCTAGTACGCTTCACGCTTCCTAGTACGTTTATTCGAATATTCACTAATGTATTCTGATGTATTTTCTGTGTATCGCTTTGCAATAATAGTGACCTGAGCCCGACTCTGACCTGAGCTACGATTCGCTACGGACCGTTCGTTCTGCCTTGTTTCGCTGTTGTCATATCAACATAATATTCCTATTAGATATTTTAAAATTGTTTTACAGTTGTTTAAAGTAATATTAACTATTTAAAATTATTTCACAGTAGTTAGGTTGAAAAAAGATAACAGTAAACTTTCTTATACGATACGCAATTGATAATACATCAATGCATTTTGTAAATATAGGGTTTTTTATAAAGACTTATTATGCAGAGTTAAGAGTTACAGTTAGTTCTGGCAACGTTGCTCTTTAGATTTCCGCTAACACCCCCTCTTAGCTTTATGTACAACCAAGTTCCCCCCGGTCCAAGTAAATTCGCCTAACTATGACATAAAAATTTATTATTTAATATGTATTTAATATCCACCTATGTACCTACGCATTAGGGTGCCGCTTACTGTTATACATACATATACACGGTGGAGACTTTAACTGGAATATATTCGCTAGCGGGGTGGTGAATGATTTTTCAAAAAATTCCCAAGACACGTCAACTTTTAAATTTATTTACCTACATTTTGCAAGTAATGTGAAAAATATAGCCCTTCAAGGGTGGCTGAAACCACTCTCGACATGATTTTTTTCAAACGCAACCCTATGGCTTGTGACCCCTCATTGTAAAGCTGGTGGAAAGGGGAATCCAACGCACTGATCAAATTTTAATTTTTAGTATGTTTGTAGGGTTGCATACAATTAAAACGTATAATAGTTTAATTTATTTTTAACGCAACAATTTCGTACTCAAAATGTGTGTTGTTTAGTTTTGGAATGTAAACCTTACTTTTCATATGTCCCCACAAAAAATTCCAAGCAATTTTTTTGCCACAACTGATATTTGTTATTTTTTTGCTAGTGTTTTTACACGGCCGCAATGAGTAATTTAGTTTGTATGCTGTATTCAGAGTTTGAAACGAAGTGTTATTTCAAATTGGTGA
This sequence comes from Aromia moschata, assembly GCA_029963805.1. Taxonomy (NCBI): domain Eukaryota; kingdom Metazoa; phylum Arthropoda; class Insecta; order Coleoptera; family Cerambycidae; genus Aromia; species Aromia moschata. The sequence continues at coordinate 60,545 of JAPWTK010001258.1, forward strand.
AAATGTCTTATTTAACTGAATCACTAGAAATCGAAATTTTGATGATGATTGGATATGGTTATAGGACGCGAACTCAATGCGAAGTTGTTCGCTTGTTTCGAGAAACGCATCCTGACTTGCCACCACTAAATCAAGGTACCATTAGTAAAATTGAGGCACAATATCGAGAGATGGGTCATGTCAGGAAAGTACCGAGTAAGAGGCAGACACGAAGTTGAATTTGTTGCTTGCTCTAGAAGAAAATCCAATCACTCCAGCCCGTCAACTGGCCCGTGATAGTAATCTTAATCACAAAACAGTTTTAAAAATACTTAAATATGAGAAAAAACGCCCATATAAAATGCAAGCTGTTCAAGAGCTACTTGAAGATGATCCACATCGACGAGTGGAATTTTGCGATTTATTGATGACTTGTATTGATCAAAACCAGTTATCTTTAGAGTGGATAGTTTTCTCTGACGAGGCTACTTTTACATTAAATGGGCACGTAAATCGCCAAAATTGTCGTTACTGGGCTGAAGAGAACCCCCATTGGATGAGGGAACTTCATACTCAGCGCCCACAGAAAACTAATGTGTGGGCCGGAATAATACAAGATAGAATTGTAGGACCATTTTTCTTTGATGACTCTTAATGGAGCAAGATAATTGCGTTTACTCCAGCACGAACTAATGCCAGTGCTATGTATTTTATTTCCAAACCCCTTAAATCCTAACTTGACCGACGAGAGGTTATGGTTTCAGCAATATGGGGCCCCACCACACTATGCTGCCATTGTTCGTCAGTATCTGGACAGAATTTTTCGCGGTAGGTGGATTGGGAGGCGAGGTAATATTGAGTGGCCAGCAAGATCTCCAGATCTTACACCACTGGATTTCTTTTTGTGGGGACATCTCAAAAGTAGGGTTTACATTCAGAAACCCAACAACATAGCAGATCTGCAGGAAAGGATAAGACAGGAAATCGGAAAAATAACACCGCAAATGTTGCATAATGTAAGGGACGAAACCTACCACAGACTGGGATGCTGCCAACAAGTGAATGGTGCACATTTTGAACAATTGTTACGTTGAAAATAAATTTAATTTTTAAATTGTTTTAATTGTATGCAATCCTACAAACATACTAAAAATTAAAATTTGATCAGTGCGTTGGGTTCCTCTTTCCACCAGCTTTACAATGAAGGGTCACAAGCCATAGGGTTGCATTTGAAAAAAATCATGTCGAGGGTGGTTTCAGCCACCCCTGAAAGGCTATATTTTTCATATTACTTGCAAAATGTAGGTAAATACATTTAAAAGTTGACGTGTCTCGGGAATTTTTTGAAAAATCATTCACCACGCCGCTAGCGAATATATTCCAGTTAAAGTCTCCACCGTGTATACATACTCGTTATACACATACGCATACCTAAAAACATATGTACATATACACATATAGATATATAAGCATATTAATAAAGGTAGTCATCGGCATTAATATTTTTCCTATTCAAATTCCATTTTAAAGAATACACAAGTCATTGTTTGGATTTGCTTTTACTGCTCTAAATAAAGTGTTTTTCTCTCGTGGTTCCCTCGTGGTTTTTTAAAAGTCCTCAAAGATCTGTCAAAAAAGTGTACATGTAGATTATTATATAATTTACAGGCATTGTAACAGAAAGAACGTTTAAATATAGTGGTGGAATGCCTAGGGATAACTAGTAAAGGCCTGTTCCGGGTGTTGAAATCATTAATATTTCTAAATCGTTGTAATTTGCTACATAAGTAAGAAGGATTATTTGTGAGCATAACTTTATTTACGAAAGACAATAGATGTAAATCACGAAGTTTGTCCAACTTTAATATTTTTGATTCTTTAATCTTATAGCTGATAGGTTCAAATTTTCGAATACCGTATGCATATCTGTAGCACGAATTCTGAATTCTCTGCAGTTTATTGCTGTCAGATTTATGGAGAGCAGGACTGTAGATAGTTCGCAATATGATATTTTTTGACATGATCAACGCTTCACATATTTTTAACTTAGGCTCTGGCTTTAAAATTTGTCTATGAGGGTACAGCTGTTTAAGTAAACCAAATGATGTCTTACACAGGTGACTATTCCTTTCTTCATTCTTCTTCAAGTTTTTTGTTTCATTTTCAATTGTTAATTCGTTGCCATTAATTTTTATTTTAATGGATGTTTTTAAAAGATTTATTTTGTGCTGTGACCCTAATAATATTACATAGGATTTTCTTGCGTTTATATTAAGATTACGAGCAGCGGATACATTAACAATATTTTTAAGATCCGTATTAATTAATAACGCCATGCTGCTTCTTTTTGTAGTTACACATTAAAATCTCGGTTTTCAAAACCCCCTTACGAAAATTTAGAAGACTTACAGGCTAGAATTACAAATAAATCAGGTGATTTAACAATTCTCCTCACCAATTATTTTGATTATGTGAAAAGAGGAGTGAAAACATATTTGTAAATAGAAGATGGCCAAGTCACTAATTCAGTTTCAGTTTAAAATTTTTAGGTTTTTTGTTGTATGTACATATATTTTTATTGTGTATTGTGCAGTGACAATGACAGTAATGTAATGTTCTTAATAATAAAGAGATACATAGGTAACAATAAATAATTAAGCTAATATCAAATATCGCTATTAGATGCGCTTAAATGCCCATTTTATTTATGTAGTTCTATTTGTAATTATTGTTAGTTTGAAAAAAATTTAGTGTTTTGAAAAAAGTGATAGTAAATATGAAAAAAAACATGTAACCTTTGCCGAAAAATTAGTCGAAAATTAGACACCAAGTATCTAAGACTCTTTTTGAAATACTTGTGTTGTAGCTTTAGAATACTTTTTAATGGTAGAAAACTATTTAAAAAGTGTCACAGAATTGAGGGTGGATAGTGAGTGACACAAAATATGCATACAAGTTTTAAACAATTAGGGTCTTCAACTAGACGGTTTCGAAAATACGGGACCTTTTTTTGGCTTTGCACTATATTATTACAGTCATTTAATAAACAAACAACAAAAGTGAAAGTCAAAGAATATGTTGCCTCATTACTCATTAGTAAACATACTGTTACCAGGAAAATCGACAAAATGCATAGGACATGCTTGATTGCGTAGGAACCAGCAGCAGCAAAATAACAGATGTGCTTGATGATCAAGTGGATTTGGGGCCTGTACCCGTTGAACATTTGGTATGGGTAAAGATCATGTTTGAGGAAGACTCCCAAACAAGAGGACCACTAATTTCCTACCTTGCATTTTTCCACCACTAGACTCCACTCTATCCGTGTTAAAATTGCCTCTTCTGCCTACGAGTAGATCTTGACCTTCACGGGACTGTATCCTATGTGAACCGGTATGTATAACGCAGTCGTTGGTGCAGTCTTACAGATGAGGTCTGGCGATTCGGATTAGCTCCAGCATAAAAACCTTGTGCTTCTTTGGCATTCCATTAGTCAGACCATATGTGAAATTGGTGTGGGTAAACTCAATGTTGGAGTAAACAGATATAGCTATAAACAGACATAGATATAAAATTCGTAAAATTGTACACTATCAACTGAATATCAATTACAAACTGCCATCAGGGGATATAACCTGTGTCGACCACGATAAGGAACTGAAATATTTTACGAACGGAAGAAGGAAACACTCTTACACAAGAAACAAAATATAGGCAAAACATTGGCACAATATTGGCACAAATCATAAAACAAAAAAGTTAAAAAAGAAAGAATCCTCTGTATCTCCGAAAACGTTCGTCAAGACTTTTCTATGCATTTTGACCATACTTTACACCCTCGTGGTTTTTAACGACTTTTTATCAACACCCTGTATATTTGAGGTTATATAGAACGCATGACTCTCAAGAACCTTAAATTCATATGAAAGAAAGCTTTAAGTGAACAATAGATTTTATATTATCGAATAATTTTCCAGTTTAAAAACTTTTTCGTCGGCTAAAGATGATAGATTAATTTTGTTAGCTGTATGTGGTTGTTTTATTACATTATATCCTTGGAATTTACAACACACATCACTCATTCCTCATTTATTTAGTTTCAGGCCATTATTTTAAGTAATCCTAAATAACAGGTACACCTTACATCTTTTTAAATACGGTGGCGCTATTAATAAACATTTAAAAGTCATGTTAAAAATGTTTATTCTATTTCCCGAACTAATTGTTCTAGGGAAAGATATTTTCAAACTATGTGACGTACTTAACGCAAATATTTCGCAGTTACTTCATTCAAGAAAAATCCTATCTCACCTCACACTTAAAATTTCCGCGCTCAACAGCTTTCTCTTGACTGTCATTACCGATCTAAAAATAGCGACACCAAAAGGAGAATCGACAATTGTACATGCCCAAGCTACACAAGTAGGCATTCTTATTTTATCACTTACTATCTTTAGAGTCTTTCAAGTTGTAGCTAAGATTTCGTGTGAGTAGAAAGACTAAATGTGTGGTATGAATCAGATAATATAATCTTCTTATTAATATAACGGCTCCATTCTGGACTATACATGTAGCATATATGTACATACATATGTATAGTAGATCCTAAACTTACGAGGTGTGTAAATTAAGTAATGAGACTGGTAACGTAGTGCCTGATCTAGCAATATCGCGGAGACGGGACTTGGAATGGCGGTAGGTTAACATATAATGCACTTTCAGTACAAGTTTTAAATTATTGTTAGTCATTTATTTGTGACTGTTTTCGTAAATCGTTTTTTTTTCTAGTGCGTTTCAAAAATGAGTGACATTAATTTTGAGCAACGGTGTGCCATCAGGTTTTGCTTCAGACTTGGACACAGCGCAACGGATACTTTTGCAAAACTTCAACACGCCTACGGAGTGTTTCGATTGAAAATGATTCCTATTTTATGTAACGTGTGATGAGATTTGGGTGTTTGAGTACGACCCGGAAACCAAGCGCCAAAGCATGGAATGGCACACTTCGAGCTCTCCAAGATCCAGAAAAGCAAGAATGAGCAAGTCGAAGATCAAATACATGCTGATTTGCTTTTTTGATAGCCAGAGAATTGTCCACAAACAGTTTGTGCCTCCAGGCCAAACAGTAAATCAACATCATCATGATGTTGCATCACGACAATGCACCTTCTCACACGGTCATTTCAGTAAACGAGTTTTTAGCCAGTAAACACATTCCTGTGGCTTTTCAGCCTCTTTATTCGCCTGACTTGAGTCCTTGCGAATTTTTTCTCTTCCGAGATTGAAAAATCAAATCAAGAGACGTCATTTTGGTCATCAAATGGCTGTAACCGACCAGCTGAAGGCTATCCCGGTATATGTGTTCCAGCTCTGCTATGAGGAATGGAAGAACCGTCTCCAGCGCAGTGTGGCTTCCCAAGGAAGTTATTTTGAAGGAGACAATACTGAACTGTAATTCTATTCGAATAAAAAAATTAATTTACTTAGTCTTATTACTTAATTTACACACCTCGTATAGTGCATATAAAAACCTATTCCCAAAAAATCAAAAAACCAAAAATCACAGCAAACCTAAAATATAGTTTAGCCGCAGCTAAAAAGCAAGTAGATAAACAAGCATAATTGTTCCAACTGGCGGAATGCATTTATCACATTTATTTGACTTATAAATATTATATAATGGCAACTAAACTGTAAAAAAACACAAAACTATATTTATTGTAAAA